>MU832254.1:0-80757 GCA_029204225.1 Diphasiastrum complanatum | reverse complement strand
CCCCAGCAGCACTTCTAATGTGGTAAACAAAATATAACTCGCTTGAAAGGATTCTTTCCCCAAGAAGGAAACTCTCTACCACATTATAGTCCTCAACACTAACTCTCACCCTCCAATCAAGCAACCCGTAATCAGCAAGATCCACTCCATCACTCTCCCTCTCACAAAGAGTCCAAAAGAAGTTCACTCTCGAATCTTTCCACACCAGACAAAAGATGGTATAGACATCAAGCAACAACAAAACTCACTCTCAAATGTGTTCTCTCCCATCCTCCCATCCCCTCACCATCAACAAAAATACTCAATCTTCTTCTCATTCTCTCGCCCTTCCACGTTCATTCCCTCACCCAACCTACAAAACAAAAGTTCTTTCTCCCATCATCTCACTCCTTCATCCTTCCACGTTCATTCTCTCACCCGACTTACAAACAAAAGTTCTTTCTCCCATCATCTCACTCCTTCATCCTTCCACGTGACACACAAGCAAAAGTTTCCCCTCAACCTTTTCTTCTTTCTTGGACCCCCAATCTCAGGAAGACCACTCCCTTTTATAGAGGTCAACCAAAGCTTCCCCTTCATAATGCCATATCTTCATTCTTCAAGCCTTTCATGAAAAGTGTCCTCTCTTGTACATGGCTCTTAGTTGTGATTTGACCACAAGTGGTGCCCTTCGACTTTTGGAAAAGATGGATTGGGGTCATGGGTACAGGGGTACCACGTGTGAGCCACTTTTCTCGTTTGCACTTGTTGGTGGTGTAAATGGTAAGTACTTCTCTTGATTACTCTTCTTGATTGGGTGGTCCTCATTGCCACTAGTGGTCAACTCCTACCACTTTTAGGTAGGGTATTTTTGCTAAGCCCTTTTGGCCTCCACTTGTATTTTTCTTTTGCGTGTCCATGGCCCATTGTCAAGTCGTCGAGTTGCTTTGTTGGGTGTGGTTCAACTTGCACCGGGACTTGCCTATATTTTTGCTATAGTGTCCTTGACCCTGTCTCATAATCTCCGACCATTTGTTGCGAGTTGGTTTTTCTCATTGCTGTTTTTCTTGTATCGGTACTGGCGAGCACTCATGACTTGGGGTTTCTTTAAGGCAACCAGTCCCCTGAAAAACACAATAGGCAATTTTTTATATTAATAAAAAGTAGCAGAGTACATTGAAAAATTCGCTCGGCCATGCCGGCTATATTTATAGTCGGGCCAATTCTAAGGCCGTAACCTATTCTATGGGCCATTAATAAGGCCTCAAAATTTCTTCTAGCCACATTTTGGGTGGGCTAGGACCCCTATCTATAGGCAACTGTGTGCCGATTTTACCATTAATAACCGGGTTTTACATGCGGATTTCTTACAAAATTTTGAAAATCGCTCTAAAAATAGTCCGATTTTTCATGCAAAAATATCGGCTAACACAACGATAGTTAGAACATGCTAAAGCTTCCCCCAAAAAGGACTTAGCAAGATTAGAATGTAGTCTCATTGCCTTGGCACATTCAAAAAGAGTTCTATTCTTCCTCTCTGCCACTCCATTCAGTTGTGGAGTCCCAGGACTAGAAAACTCTCTCTTAATCCGATGTGCTATGCAAAAATCTTTGAACTTAGTTGAAGTGTATTCCCCTCCATTATCTTATCTTAAGCATTTGATCCTTGTATTGAATTGGTTTTCCATTTCATTCTTGAAGTTGACACTGTGCAGCAAACACTTCATCCTTGTTTTTAAGAAGATAGACCCAAGTATACCTACTAAAGTCATCAATGAAGGTTACATACATCTTTGCCCCACCATTGCTAGTTGTACTAGAAGAATGAATATCAGAATGCACAAGTTGAATTAGTTCTGTAGATCTAGAAGTAGATCTAGAATAAGCAAGTCTATGAGATTTAGACAAGGCACAATGTTCACAAACTGTTTGCAACAAGACTTTTAGGGAGACCAAGAACATGCTCCTTCTTTGCCATTACCTCCAAAGATTTGAAGTTGGGATGGCCCAACCTCTTATGCCAAGCTTCTTGGTTTGTCAATTGTTCCCTAGCCATACATCCTTCATGCTTAGAGATCACACATGCATCCAGTTTGACAAGCATCTTCAATGAACTCAACATCAAGCCCCTTGTCTAACACTAAGTAGGTTCTTATTGATTGAAGGCATGTATAATACATTTTCAAGATTAGCTTTCCTATTTGTTGAAAGAGAAATAGGAATTGTGCCTATGCCTTTGATGTCACATTGACCATCATTTGCAGTATAGATGATGTTGCTCTCTCCCCCATAAGACAATAAGGATGAAAAATATTCCTTATGTCTTGTCATGTGAGATGAGGCTCCACTATCAATCCACCAAGGATCATTCCCATCTATATGTGCAAGCAAACTTGAAGTCATAACAAGAGTTTCACAAATGCTATGCTCTTCTTCATCTATTGCTAGATTTCCTTGCCTCTCACCTTGCTCTCTTTTCTTCTTATGACATTCATTAGCAAAATGACCTTTGATCCCACAATAAAAGCACATGAACTTTGACTTTTTTTTTCTTTCTAAGAGGAGGAGGAAGAGTGATCATCATGATCCGAGTTACCACCTTTGGACCATTTTTCTTTTCCTTTAACTTTGCCTTTGACTTTGTCTTTTGTGAAGAAAGCCTCTTCACCTCCACCTTGCAAGGGTGCACCATCAAGATTTGATTGCAACCTATGTTCTTCAGCCAATAAGATTTCTTGCAAGTCAACCACACTTGGATAGACTCTTTGAATGGAAAAACTTTTGCACAAGGTTAGCATATTCATCTGGCAAACCATTCAACATAACTTGGACTATTTCACCATCTTTTATGCTTTCATCAATGCATGCTAGATCATCACTTAAGGACTTAACCCTCAAGACAAATGCATGAGCTCTTTCTCCCTCTATTTGTCTACTAGAAAATATTTGCCTCCTTAGTGCCAATACCCTAGATGTGGACTTTGATTCAAAGAGCTTCTTCAAGGCATTCCATGCCTCACTTGCACTTTGACTCTTACCAACTTCCTTGAGAAGTTCATTGGTAACATTCATTTTAATGATATGAAGAGCCCTTTTAGCCTTCTTATCAAATATATTATGTTTCTATGGCAGTGCCCTTACATAAATAGAGTCTTCTTGTGAAACGCAAATTATTATAAAACTGTGGGTGGTCTCTCTTCAGTCCCTGCAACTATGTCCATGAGTTCATTCAACTCAAGGACTCCATCCTCACTTTCTAGGTAGAGTAGTTTGACAAACTCAACCTACCATTAGTTTCTAACATGATCCCACCATTGTAAGCCATGAATATAATGATTCTTCGATTTTTAGATTCTGTCCTAATGCACCTAGCACTCACTTTTCTCTCAACAAATGATGGATAAGGAGATCTCAAATGATCTAGGACCCTAAAACACTTCTATCTTGAACTTGGCATATAAACTCCAGCAAGTGATAAATACAAGCTTTAGAGGTGAATGAAAGAGCACACTTAGTGAAACACAAGCCTTAGCTAGTCAAATCTTGATGTTTAGATGTAGATCTAAGATCACTTCACATGAGAATGTTCCTCAACCTATTAAGAAGCTGAAAACATATTTGCATAATGGTTAAAACCTTCCAGCAAATGCTCAAATCAAATTACATAAGGAGATTCACTTACATGCTCAACAAAGTACACCAAAATTTTGCAAAAGATTGTTGACAATCTATTCACCCAAAAGGGGATCTTTCATCCAAGTGGGAGCTTTGCTCAGCCTTTTGGAAAAATACAAAATCACTCAAAGAGTATTTGTCATCCACTTAAGGAGAATGTTCATCCATTTAAGGAGAGTGTTCATCGACAAAGGAGGGTGTTCATTCACAGAAGTGGAGATTGTCAACAATAGATTGAACAAAACATTGTTAGTATTGAAACTAGAACCTAAGACTCATGGCACGGGCTTGATTCACCGGCCAAAGAAGACCAATTGTAAAGAAAAATAAGACATCGTGTTTGCACTTGGCACAAGAAAAGTGTGGATCTAGTTCACTTATGTAAAACCGGTGTAAAATACTACATTTAGATAGTAGGCTGAGGCCCATCCCTTCTATAAATAGGCAACCTGCTTAATTAACATGGAAGAAAAATGTAGCTCTGCGGGCTCCGCTGAGCCTAAGATATGTCATTTTTGTCGCACGTCTGAATGAGTCCCCTAGGACTTTAGATTTTTCATTTGGTTGCTCAGGTTGAGCTCCTTGAGCTCAGCGTCGGCACTTGGATCCATCTTTGATGTAGAAGCTGCAGGCAATGTTGGCCCCATTTGATCCTGTGTAATATGATTTGTCTCTACTGGTTGTCCTTCATTAGAGAGGTGAATGAGATTGGGAGGGATGGCTGGCTCAGTTTCAATTGTGTCATTCATTTCTAAATTATCCCCTAGCATAGATGACGCAAGGTCTTCTGCCATTATATAATAACACAATGTTAACCCCTTTTGCTAAGAAGGCCACCACGTGTTCGTTAAACCGACTTAGTCCCAATATAGCATCGAAAGCATCCATCTTCAAGATTGTGAACCTTGATCGATTTTTCCAGGTGCCCAGCGAGATTGGCAAGTTGGCTGCCAATCTACAGGTTGTCATTGTACCTTTTGCAGTCTCCACACAAATAGGGGTCGCATTTTCTTCACATTGAATGCCCAATTCCCCTGTCAAACTTTCTAACAGGTAGTTATGCAATGCTCCCAAGTCTACCATGAAGTGAATGATCTTGTCTTGGATACAGCCTTTCAAGTATAATAACTTTCATCCTCTTGCAAGAGTCGCCATGAGATGTTCACAATAAGCCGCAAGTGCCATCATTGTTGTAAGGCATTTAGGTCGAACTCCATCAAATCCATTTCCGGGTCTTCTTCGACATCATGTTCACCATCTTCTTGATCAGACATCTCTCTTTCCATCTTATCAAATGCCTCAGTCGTCGCCATGATTCGTTTTGTTCAATGGCTTGGGGCATGACCTCCAAGAGTGACCTTGTTGTTGACAATTAAAGTAGTGCATGGAACTGCCCATCGTTAGTGAGCTATTGTTGTGACTAGATGAAGGTCCAAAATTGTTCCTTCTCTAAAAAGTGTTCCCTCCACTGTTGCCTTGGTTGCCAAACCCATTTAAAGTTGAGTCCTTGTTGGAAAGAAGCTCGGTCTGGATCCACTAAATACTCTTGCTGAGGTTGAGAGAGCAGTTGGTGCCAATGCGGTCTCATAATCACAAACCATTTCAGCCACCCAAATTGTTGAGTTGGAGACCTCTCAAGATCGGCATAGTGCTTAGCTCTATCCTGAGCACTCCAGATACTATCACGTGTCACTTGCAACATTTCTTGCATATCATGAAGAAAATCCACAACTTTTGGGATCTTAACAGACTTTGTCTCCACATTTACTGGCAAACTGTACATCAGCATAAATGGACTATAACCTGTAGTAGAATGTTTTCTACTATTGTAAGCAAACTCAATTAAAGTCATATAATCCTCCCACTAAGACTGCCTATGAGACACGTAAGTCCTTGACATATCCTCCATAGTTTGACTAGGTGTTTCCATCCGACCATCTGATTCAGGATGATCAATAGAAATAAAACTAAGCAAGGTTTCTAACTTATGGAATATAGATGGCCAAAAGTGACCTGTAAACTTAGGATCTCTATCACTAACAATATCACTTGGCAATCCATAAAGCCTGAATAATCTTTCCACAAAGATTTGGGCTGAATAAAAAATCTTTGTAGTTGACTCTACTGGTATGAATGTAGCTAACTTAGTTACCCTATCCACTACAACCCAAATATAATCATTTTGATGTTGGGTCTTGGAAAGTCCAACTACAAAATCCATATATATGTTATCCCATCATTTTTGAGGGATATCTAAAGGATGTAACAACTCTCCAGCCTTTAAGCATTCCGCTTTGGCTAGCTGACAAGGTTTACATTTAATCACATAAAACTTGAAAAATGGATTGAGTTTTGGCCAATAAAACTCTCTTTTGACCAAGTCCAAAGTCTTGCGTATACCTGGATGACCTGCATAGGGTACATCATGACATTCATAAAGAATTCTCTTCTTTAACTTATCATCCGCTGAAATAGCAAACCACAAACTTTTTCATTCTGAAATAGCAAACCACCTCAAATGGAAAATTGAACCTGAGCTCCCTGTGAGTAAATATCTATTCCATTCTCATTTATTTCCAGTCTCAACCATTTTCCAAATGCGACCAAAATGAAAATCTATATCACTGTCCTCTCAATGAAAGATATAGATCAGTGGAAATCTAGGTGAATAAAAGTTCGTTTAATTCACCAATCCGATTAAGAGCATCGACTCTTGAGTTGTATATCACAACTAAGATCCGATAAGTTTCTTGCTCTCAAACATTATCAGCCTATCATTTGGTAAAAGAACTGCTCCTATTGCCGAATCACTTGCATCAGTTCGTACAACATAAGGTAAATTTAGATTCACGATCTATAAAACAAGAGCTGAAGCAACCATATGTTTAAGTTTATCAAAACATTGATTCAGTTATTCATTCCAATTAGTAGGTGGACTAGGTTGACCTCTCTCCTTTTTCTTATTAACTCTGCCTTTAGTTAGATTATTAAGAGGCACTTTTACCTTTGCATAATCCTCAATTGACCTACGAAAGAAAATAGTAAAATTGAGAAAAGGTATAACTTATCTAATCATCTTCGGTATATGTAACTCAAGCAATGTCTTGACCTTACTCTCATCTATCTTCAATCCTTCTGGGGTGATCTTATGACTGAGGTATACTAACTTATGCTTAAAAAACTCACATTTAGAATCTTTAGCAAATAATTTTTCTCTTTTGAGAATTCTCAAAAACCTTAAGATAATTCAAATGCTTCTTAAGAGTTCTACTGTAGATGAGAATATCATCTAAAAATACAACTATGAATTGACCCAGATATGGACAAAAAATATCGTTCAACATCTGTTGAAATGTCGCAGGTGCATTCGTCAACTGAAAATGAAGTACAAGAAATTCATAATGACCGAATCTCGTCCGAAAACTAGTCTTTTACACATCATTTGGATGAATTCTAATCGGATGATACTCGGTTTTGAGATCTATTTTTGTGAAGTATTGATGAGAATCAATCCTCACAAGCTACAACATCCAATGGCAAGAAGAAGATGTCAAGAATCAAATGCTTCTTTTGTGGCAAGAAAGTCCATTATGCATCAAATTGTTTCAAGAAAAAGAACCAGTTCAAGCAAGCTAACCTTACTAATGAGGAAGAGTGTGAGGGTAATGAGAGGGATAGGGAGGATTCTTTAATGATTTCAAGTTTTTCATCCCTTCCTTTCAAACGTGAAAAAATATGGTGGATAGATAGTGGGGCTAGTTCCCATATGTCTAGTTCTAGGAATTCTTTCACAAGTCTCATGCTTTATGTAGGTACAAAAAGATCAATCTATACTACAAATGATGTCAAGTGTAGAATTGAAGGGATAGGGAGTATTCCATTGAATGCAACAAAGACTTTGGGTTTGCATGATGTACTTTATGTGCCTAAAGTAACCAAGAACCTCATTAGTGTTGGACAATTGTTTGTTGATAGTGGTTTAGATGTCAAACTTCATGTTGACAAATGTGTAATCTCAAGGGAGAATGAGGTTATAGCTAGACGATCTAGATTTGGAAAGCTTTACAAGCTAGATCCTAGAGAGACTGCTAAATTCATGTGTGATGTTGTTTATGAGACCAAGGTTCATCAAGAAGATCTATGGCATAAAAGGTTGGGCCATCCCAACTTCCAAGCCATGCAATCAATGGTCAAGGAAGGAAAAGCAATTGGATTACCAAAGTCTATGGCAAAGGAGCTGCAACCTTGTGAAGCATGTGTTTTTGCCAAAGCTCATAGAAGACCTTTTCTAAGATCCAACATCAAGATTCATCAACAACTTTGAGCTCATGCATTCAGATGTTCACTTTTTTCTTAAAAAACTTATTGTAATATAATCAGGTTGCCCACACATGCAATTGCACTTTATTATTTGATTAGTTGACATCAAACAAGAAGTTGACGCATGTGAATACACAAATTGTGGTCATGATATTTTTGTGATACATGAATTTCTTTATTCACTTGTGCATAAGGCCACGAATGTTGATAGAAAATGGAATTTGATGTGTTGATAAACAATAGTTTTCCAAAGTGCTCTCCATTTACATTCTGTAACATACCGTGGCTTATACCAAGGAGTTTTGTTTTCCTCACTAGTCAATGGTATTACCCTCAGTATGTTTTGTGTCCTTCATAGATGATACACAAGATTTTCTTCGATTTATCTTCTACCTTCTAAAGCCATGGTTTTTAATGTCTTCCTTAAATTCAAAGCATATGTTGAAAAGCAATTTTATGTTAAACTAAGAGCTTTGAGATGTGATACTGGAGGTGAATATACCTCTAATAAGTTTAATGACTATTGTGAGCAAGAAGGAATACAAAGAGAGTTTTCATGTTCTTATACTCCTCAACAGATTGGAGTTGCTGAAAGGAAAAATAGAACACTTTGTGAATGTGCAAAAGCCATTAGACTAGAAGCATCTCTACCAAAGGAGTTTTGGGGAGAAACAGTTGCATGTGACAATTATCTTTGTAATAGACTTCCTAATATTGCTATAGAAGGAAGATCACCATATGAAATGTTGTACAAAGAAAATCCTAAGGTAGATCATCTTAGGATATTTGGTTGTTTATGTTATGTGCATGTTCCTTTAGAGACTATCAACTCTTTTCTCATATCACTCGGATTTCATCTTAGTGATTATGATCCATCATTGTACATTAAGTTTATAAATAACTTTTTAGTTATTCTTCTTATTTATGTAGATGACATAATTCTTAGTGGAAATAATTTGGAGCTAGTTGAGAAAACAAAATATGCACTTGGTAGTGAATTAAGAATGCAAGATCTAGGAATTTTTCACTACATCTTAGGCCTATAAATTGACTTTTGGAAAAATCATGCTTTCATAAGTAAATCTAGATATGCTCTTTCCATGCTTAAAAAATTTCAAATGGAAAAGTGTGAGGGCATAGATACTCCCATAGAGCATGTTGTAAAAGTTCCTATAAAAGAGAATGAAAGATCCTTCGAGGACATCACTCTTTATAGGAGTCTTGTTGGCTCCCTCCTTTGGTTAACTATAACTAGGCCAAATTTAAGCTTTAGTGTGCACAAATTAATCCAATTCATTCAAGATCCAAAGATTTGTCATTGGAAGTTGGCAAAGAGAATCTTGAGATATGTATCTTCCACCTTAGACTATGGATTGATCTATAAAGGAGAAGATCTAACATTGGTTGCATTCTCAGACTCAGATTTTGCAGAAGACAAAGTAGATAGAAAATCCATAAGTGCATAGACAGTTTTTATTGGAGGAAATCTAGTTTCTTGGTTATCCAAGAAGCAAGCAACTATATCTTTGTCATCTTGTGAAGCAGAGTACAAAGCTCTTACAACTACTACAAAGAAAGTCCTATGGATTAAGAGGCTACTCATGGAGCTAAAGTGCATTGAAGATGAAGACCTACTTATTATCAAGAATGATAACATCTCAGCTCAAGCTCTTGTATTTCATGCAAGAACCAAACTCATTGAAGTAGCACACCACTTTGTAAGAGAGAAAGTGATTGAGAGAAAGATCTTGTTGGAGCATGTTGATTCATCATCTTGTGTTGCAGATCTACTCACAAAACCATTGCTCAAGAACGTGTTTGTCAAGATGAGATCAAATCTTGGCTTAATCTCAAAGTCCATGGTGACTAGATATATATATTTTAAGGAGGAGTGTGAAGAATGGTAAAACATATCTTTCTATGTTGACTTTGAAGGCTATGCTCATGTTATTTTCATTGTACGTAATTAAGGTATGTGAATTGAGCACATGACCTTGTAGAATATGTCGAGTTTGTGTTAGGTAGATTTATATGTGTTAGGATGCAAAATGTTAGGTGACATGCAAAGTTAGGTAGAATGCTCTACACATGTCTAGTTCATCTAGGAAAGTGATATGCAATCCATGCAACATCATGCATGTAGTTTACATGTGGATCTATGATAGAGGAGTCAACTAAGAGTTGTGGATCAACCATTGAACACATGCAAATCCATCTTGGAGCTCGAGCCTCATGATGAGAGGTTTTGGATAGTATTCCACATTGTAACTTTTGATGAGAATAGAGATTTCTCTCTCTACTCGAGAGATTTTGGTTGTACATTCTCTCTCTACTAGAGAGCAAGCAGGTTTCTTCATAGTAAACACTCAAAAACTTTTTTGGACATTATCTCTCATAGTGAGTACTTGGTTTTTTTAGTCTATGATGTGCTATTGTGCTCTTGTCTTGAATTGTCAAGGAATTTTGTTGTTTGATCATTCATGTGCAATCTCAACACCTCACAAGATCCTTCAAAGGTGTGTTGAGAAGTTCACACGTGCTAAAACTTTTCAAACAATATCATGAAGTCATCATTAAGATCCATTAGTAGGCTTTCTTTCATTGTTTACCTCCCTTGAGAAGATCAACCTCTTGAGGAGAAGATCTAGAGCCAAGGATGCCTAGATAAGCATGAACAAACCAAACCAAGAAAAAGACCAAAAAGAGATCTGATCGTAAATCCCACTCCCATTTCGTCATTTACCCTCTCCCCATTAGATCGAAGCCCATAACTACACATGAGTACTCACCCGGTTGGATATCCAAAACCCCTTCTTTGCCCTCTAGATCCATTCAAATAGGGAGGCACAGTGCTAAACAATCGTAGGAGAGGATTTTTTGTTTGTATTTTTCTGTTATTTTCTCTCTTTTTGATAGGTTTATTACTCGCCCTAGTGGCTTTTTCTGAATTTTTGTTATTTTTATTACTCGGCTCTTTTCCAGAGAGTAGAGCAAACACTGATGCACCATCTATCAGTTCGGCAAGTAATGTTTATTACGCACCCACCGTGATAATTACTCACCAATTGCAAAATCTCGAGATTCACTCAATATTTTTACTCGCCTCTTTATAGAGCTCTCTACACAGTCAAATCTCTCATCAAACAACTCAACGAGTAATCAGACTATTACTCGCCAGACCCCATTACTCGCCAAGTTGATTTTTTATTTTATTTTTCAGTTTGATTACTCATCATCAATACAGCGTGCTCAGGGACCTCAGATCTAGCATTCTACTACTCGTGACGAGTAATTAGCTATTACTTGTCTATTTGAATTTCCTGCTCTTTTTAATTTTCCCATCTTTTTCTATTACTCGCCAACCGAGATTTCTTGTATTTTTTTCACTATCATTACTCATCGTCCGTACAATACCTAGTACAGTACTAGATCTACTATCTGATAGACCGACGAGTAAAGATCTGATTTCTCGCCTATTACACGTCGACCTCCATTACTCGACATCAATCATTTCTCGCCACCCATCCATTGTAATTACTCACCACTTGACCAATAGTCATTTCTCGTCGTTCCGTACAACATATTTACTCGCTTGTATTACTTGCCCATTTGAATATCTTTTTTTCCATTTGTTGTTTTTACTCGCCGGTCTCACAATAGGAAGTACATGGTAAATTCTATCTTGGTGAGTAAAGTTGATTACTTGCCCACTACAAAAAAAAGAAAGAACAACATAGAGAGAGAGAGAGAGAGAGAGAGAGAGAGAGAGAGAGAGAGAGAGAGAGAGAGAGAGAGAGAGAGAGAGAGAGAGAGAGAGAGAGAGAGAGAGAGAGAGAGAGAGAGAGAGAGAGAGAGAGAGAGAGAGAGAGAGAGAGAGAGAGAGAGAGAGAGAGAGAGAGAGAGAGAGAGAGAGAGAGAGAGATTTGTTAAAATGTAATGATGATTGATGAATTATGAATGGAAAAGAATTTTTATATGATTGGAATACAAATAAAATAAAATAAGATTAAAACATAATGATAGAATAGCGTAGAATATAATAGCGTAGAGAGAGAGATACAAGACTGCACTTTGTTCCTCTTGACAAAGCAAGACTGAAGCTCTTTGAAGCCTTTATTCATAACCCAACAAGGTAAAATACAGCTGAAAAGTAAAATACAGTATTAGAAAGCACCACTAAGCATAACCACTTTCAAGACGTCCAGCTGATACCTGCCACCATCCCACAAAAGAAAACCACTCAAGTTAGTTTAGTGAGGAAGATAGGTGTCATAGCTAAATGACAGTTGTTAGTCATGTCCAAAAGAAGTTATACTATTTAACAACTTTGAATAACATTTTAAAACCTAGTCCAGCCTTCCCAACCACATGATGTTTTAGCGATAGGCCAAGCCGTTATATCACTGTATCAGGATGAGTGCCATACTGATAAGCTTACGGGCAGTTGGTCCATATCAGTTCTTTTTATGCCTAGAAGAGTATGAAATTTTTTAACCATTTAGAGTTTTACTTAGCCAAAAGACCTAGTGTGAACACATGTGCTGGTATCATGAGAGCAAATCCATGCTATACTGACCCAAGTGACCCTTACGGAGTAAGGTATGTCATGCACTATTGTCCATACTCTTGAGCATATCCATGCTTTCCAGTTGTATCTCACCAAGGGTCTAAAGTGACACTTGACAGGGTAGGGTAAAGCAGTAGCATGAGCATTATATAGGAATCACATAACGACCATGGTATGTGGACACTGTTTTGAATCGACAGATTGGATTACTTGATAAGTGATTTCCAATGTCTTTACTAGGTATTAGAGCAGTGCCATTCTAACCTTTTCGTAAAGACAACGTGTCTTACGCATTTCCATGATGTCTAAGACCGTCTTAATCGGAGTCCTTACCGCGACGTTTACTGACCAAGGTTTCATATAAAATTACTCGGCAATAGTGTGTTTTTTAACAAGAGTTGACTCTTTTTGTAGAAAGAAAGAAGCATTTTGAAGGATTGTAACATGGGTTTTTATATTTATTTTGCAAAAAAAACTTACTAGTTCGTGTGTTGTAGCATTCATATCTAAATTGATAACAAAAACCCATACCTGAATGTTTGCAAACGAAGCTTTTTGAGATGCTGCCATAGTTGTTTTTCCGTACAAGTGCTATCTTTACACCATAGCAACAACAGATGTGGTTATTTAGTTGCATTTTTAGAGTTGAAAGATATGTAAGCGGAGTGTATTTCTTGTTTTGTAGAATATCGGTAGAAAGCATACCTTTGTTCTGAATACAATAGCGCTTGGTTCGAGTAAGAATCGAAATGTAGTAAAAGAGTTTGTAGTCACAGATGTTGCTATACTATCACACGCACGGATGGTCATTCAGTTTAGCAAAAAGTATTAGAACTTCCAGTATGTACTAAGAATAGAGAACTTAAATTGTTTCTTACAAGCAAGCCAACCTAATTCCTTCTATCTATCTATAGGTAGTAGAAGGAATGAGTTTAGAGAGCAAATGTGTAAACTGTCCATAGCTGGACAATGAGCCAAGGGTTTATAAACCCACCCTTTTATCATGAAAAGACCTTATTAAGAGTCCACCATCGTTGGACCTCCCACATATTGCTCATAGTAAATATATACAAAAGAAAGAGGGAAAGCCTGCCGTCCATCGTAGGACTCTCCACACTTCTTACATGAAAAGGTCTCTCAAAAGAGAGTGTAAATACTTGTTGTCCGTCGTTGGACTTCCTATGAATCTTTTAGCAAAAACTTACTCTTACAAGAGAGTGTGAATTTGTGTAGTCCATCGTTGGACTTCCTACATATCATCAGAAAAAACTTACTCTCAAAAGAGAGAATGAATGCATGTAGTCCATTGCTGGACTCCCTGCATATCATGCTCAAAACATTATCAAGAAACGTGAGATAGATGGCATGTTGTCCATCGCTGGACAGATGCAAGCTTTTATCCCAAGTAAGGCCACAAATCCGCTGTGGATCGGGCTGTTCTAGCACCTAAAATCAGACACATATAAGCTATCAATTCGTGCCCGCTTATCACTCACTGTTGTCAGTAGAAATAATAGTGTTATGAACTATGGAAGGCCTCCATCGCTGCCTTCTGGGCAGGATGTGCCTCTGTTTAGACAAAGAAAACTCATATAAGGTCCATCGCTAGATAGCAACCATTGTAAACCACAAAATTTATGTAGAGAAAGCATCATTTGATGATTAGTTTCTACACAATGATGAAAGCATCCCTTCTGAAGCTATGATTGACCAAGAGGAGAGCAACTATAGCAAGGAGTTGAGAGAAAGAGAGCATACCAAACTAATCTTCATGAAAGATTCCCATCGGTAGGGTGCACTTTTCGTAGGTAAGAGATCGAAGAAGCTCTTCTCAGTATTGTGAAGAGAAAGTGTCGAAAGCTGCAAGTTTATGTAGAGTCACATTTTGAAGTTTCCCGGAAGGTGGTGTGTGTTTAAAAAAAAGGTGGAAAATCGACTTTCCCTCCTTTAAAGTTATAATTTAAAAAACCTTTGTAGAGTAAAGTTTTTTTTTTAAACCTTTTTATAGAGTTTCTTTACTTTATAAGAAAAGCCTCTTAAAAGTTTTTGAAGCTTGGGTAAGTTAGAAACCTTGTTCTTTGAAGAGACTATTCATTTGCATTATTCCGTATTTTTGATAACAAGATAGGGTGAATATAAACAAAGAAGAATCCATGAGAGAGAGAGAGAGAGAGAGAGAGAGAGAGAGAGAGAGAGAGAGAGAGAGAGAGAGAGAGAGAGAGAGAGAGAGAGAGAGAGAGAGAGAGAGAGAGAGAGAGAGAGAGAGAGAGAGAGAGAGAGAGAGAGAGAGAGAGAGAGAGAGAGAGAGAGAGAGAGAGAGAGAGAGAGAGAGAGAGATTTGTTTGCCATCATTTTTAAATATGGCATTCAGATGAGTTTTTTACTATATTGGATCTTATTTTACCTTTTAGATTTCATATTTTTCTGTCATTGTACTATTTATATCTTTTTTTTTCTATGATGCCTAAATTTCATCATCCTCATGTGGATCTTCCTATAGAGTATGGTCCACTTAGGACAAGGAATTTAAAAGAGTCAAAATTGTCAGATTTTGAGATGATCCACTATAGGAAAGAGAAACTAAAACATTTCGATTTATGGTCATTGGGAATATTGTATCCTATTGATCCACATTCATTAAAACATCATTTCCACTTGATTACTCAATTGATATTTTATATGTGCCATGGAAAAAGTGGCCTTTTAGGTTATTATGAGAATCTAAAAACATACGATATTGCATATCAAATGCAAAGAATATATCTTTTAGAAGAAAAATTGATGCAAATATCAAGAGAGTATCATGAAACCCAAAGAACTTGAAAAACTGTTTGGAAGAAAGTCCTAAAGAAACGGATTGAAATGTTATAGACTTCTTTGAGCGAGCTTACAAATAGTAATGATGAGATGAAAGTTGTGTTTCAATCCGTGTGAGTCTTATAGTTGTCTCTAGTTAAAAATATGGACTTACTTAATAGAAAGACAAAGTAATAAAAGAAGACGATTGCCAACAAAGGATATTTGTGATCTTTCATTGAGAGGAGGTCACCAAAAAATAAGGACCCGTGCATTCAAGTAAGTGTTAATGTAACTATTTGTTCATGATGTTGTCTGAAATTTTTTGCTTTCATGCAATCACAAGTTATGGCAGATATCTATTTGTCTCCATCATAGTCAATAAAGTCAAAGAACTTATTAAGATTGCTAGCAAGAATGCAAAGAGTCTCAACCTCTATGAACTCGAAGAGATCTTATACATCAGGTAAGGTCAAATAAGATGTATTGTTTATATTATAAGTACAAAGAGTAACAAGCCTCTTAGAATCAAAACCAAGAAAAGTAGCAGATGGAGAACCAAGAAATAATGCTCTGTTTCATGTTAGATTAAAATCTATACAATCATGATTATTAACATCCAAATATTAAAGATAAAGTTCTAAATCTGCAGGCTTGAACTTTCCAAAGGTATCCTTAGTAGAAGTACGACCTCAGAGGCAGAAGAGAAAGCTTTCTGACAATCGTCAAGAATATTTAAAAGAAGATTAAAAATAAAAATAGCCTAAAATTCCAAAAATCTACACTCCTTACTATGTAGTTGGCAGGAATCGATAGACTTGAAATCATCAAGTAGTTTGGTGTACATTCTATCAAGTTTGGATTTGTATCTTTTCTTGTCAAGATTCACCAAATCTTGATAGTGAATCATATCTCTATTCTCATATCTAAATAGATGAAAGCTTAGAAGAAATTTGAAACTAAGTGTAATTTGTAGAAGCAAAATGACCCAAAGAAATAAAGACTTTCCCATCTTCAATCTTCACAAAGATTTTGATGATATGAAACTATCAATGACCATTATTCTTTTTGGATATTGAATGAATTTATTGTTCAAATGATTTGATCGTGTATGTATTACTACTTGTAGTACTACGAACCTTCTATGAGCCATGTCTGATGGTATGAATACTGACCTTTCTTTGAAGGTATGTGCAGGTACTCGCGAAAGTGCCTGAAGAACAGCAAGACCACACTTTGACACGGTCTCCATTGAGTGATTTCCCCCTTTGCCATGTTCACACTCTCAATAGCAGCATTAGCATCCAACTTAAAAAAATTCTCCATGTTTAAATCCCTTTGCTATGCAATTATCACTCTTCAAAATGGAGCAAACACCATGCTTAAATTGGACATCCAAACCATTATTCATAAGTTGACCAACACTTAGCAAATTTTTGGTGATTGATGGTACATAGAGAACATTGTCTAGATCCATTCTTTTAGAAGATCATAGACACAAAGGGATGGTTTGAACATATATTATACATTCTTGGTCACTTGATGTAAATATGGACATTTTAGCACCATTAAAAGAAGTTAGAGTTGAGAAATAGTCCTTTTGGTATGTCATGTGGGAGCTTGCCCCAATATCAATCCACCATGATTCTCTTGAATGTGCAAGGTTTTGCTCTCCTCTTGTGCATTTTTTCTCTTATAGCATTTGGATGCAAAATGTGCCTTCTTTCCACAAAAAAAGCATTTTAGCTTGGACTTATCTTTTCCTTTGCCTTTGAGCTTGTTGCTTGATCCTCCTCCTTAGCATCCTTGATTTTGTTCTTCTTTTTGCCTTCTCATGAGAAATTTGCCTTCTCAGATCCATCGTGCAAGGACAAGGAACTCATCCTACTCTTGGCATGTTGGACTCTACAGGCCTCGTCCACATGCATACTATGTAGCTTGTCAATAGAAGGTAGACTCTCTTGAATGGAAAAACTTTGGACCAAGTTGGACTCTCATCTCCAAGCCCATTTAGGATCATTTGAACAAGTTCATTATCATGAATCTTATCTCCTACTGAAGCAAGATATTTATTGAGAGATTTGATTCTTGATTGTAGTCATGTTATTGGTTGTAGTCCCTTTTTTATGATTTATTGTAGATGTTGTAGAATGGGAGGGTGGAGGTGGGGGGAGGGGACTAGAAGAGAGAGGGGGGAAAGCCATCAATGGCAAGAAAGAGAATAAATCCACAAGGAAGAAAAGGATATGCAAGTTGCATGCACCAATAAGTGGGAAAAATGGGTGGAAAAAATGTAGAAGGGGGCATGGGTGGGAGCTCTTTTTTTTTTTTTGAAATCTCACATGTGTGAGGGTTCAGGGAGGAGAAACAACTTGTGCTGCCATTTTTGGTGCGAGCGTTTATTTTTTATAGTAATAAAAAGTAAAAAGAAATCAAATTAATCAATTAACAAAAACAAACACGTGTAGTGCACCTAGAAATGGCTCACACCACCACCATTGTTGCAAGCTATAATAAAGAATTGAAGGTTGTCCCTCCCCTTGTTTAAAACATATTAACAACTTCAATTTTGAAAACAAATTGGCACTCCTAGAAGCTAATCAAGTGCTATAATTTTAAAGTGAGAATACAAACAAAAACCAATGTCTAATAGTTTTAAATTGAATATAGTCAACTAATGTATAGAAAGTCGTAGTGAAATCGTCACATGCCAATCATAGGATCCTAACATTTGATTCATTCATAACCATCACAATAGCATGGTAAGACAAAAAATAAGAAAATGTTCGATAAATCAAGAAACAAGAAAATGTTTCATAAATCAAGAAACTAGACAAACTATAGAAAACTTCACCAAATATGACAAAGGTAGATAGAATCATCCATTGAATGATCATTCATTACTTACGTGGCCTAAAACTAGAGCATGATCAAGTTCTCATGTGAAGGAATGGCACACAATTCCCCAATAGACAAAAGTTGTATCTCTTAGAAGAGAACCTCCCAAAACTCATTATAGAGAATTCAAATTAGCAAATGTAGAATAGCCTCCAAATTTAGCAGGGCTTCAACTATCTATACTGGGTCTTTGTATCTCTACTATGATTTTGGGACCGTATTTGGCTATATTCGGCTTTCCATGTTGGATTCCTATCCTCTCCATCCCTATCTTTCTTCTAATCTAGATCCATTCACTATTTGCTATAAATACATGTACAGTTGCTCACTCTATAGTGTGACTGATAGTATAAGTCGAATTTGTTGTTCTAATCATCATTCCTAGATGCTTTACACTTCTGCACATAAAATCTAAATCTATAACTCAATGAATTCGTGCATGGCTATGGAATCGAGTCTTTCAATCCAATGACTTTGAAGCTGTGATCAAGTAAGATAGAATTCGATTCGTTCGATTCTAACTTGAATACGACATATGTAGTTGCATTCACTAAGGATTCCACTCGCTTCTCATTATCGCGATGCGCATTGTCTTGAATACCAACATGGTATCAGAGCTTTAGCTTGGTATCGAAGTGTTTAGATATTATCATTAGAACATACATGACCAGAATAATGATTATGGTATAGAGAAGGCCAAAATGAAGGGATACCCATACAATCCATTATCGGATCCTTGAATACATGACCAATATTGGTATGATCCATTGGAGAGCTCTTTTCAGAGTAACCAGATATGTACGAGTTACTATCGACCTCTGCATCTGCTATGGTGATGTCGATTTGTCCGATATCCATACACTTCATGGATATACAGATGCGAACCGTTGACCACAGAAGATCAACTTTTGGATTTGTCTTCATGTTCAATAATGGTCCAATATCTTGGAATAGTAAAAAATAGACATCCATCGCAATGTCATCCACCGAAATCGAAATACATTGCAGCCTCTCAAGCCACGAAAGAGATAATTTGGTTGAGAAACTATGGTCTGATATTGGTCTCAGATAGTTTGCTCCAACAATGATATAGTGTGATAATAAGAGTGCTATCACATTATCGATCAATCCTAGATTTCATTCCAAGCGCAAGCACATCAAAATTAAATATCATTACATCATGAGCAAGATACTTAACAAGGACGTAAGTATGAAATTTTGTAGAACCCAGTACATGGCACCTGACATATTCACGAAAGGATTAAATCAGAAAGCACACAAAGAATTTTTGTTTTATCTTGAATTTGCAAATCAAGGCATTCAAGGATCTAGATTAAGGCCCCTACGGTTGCTCCACGTAGACCTCCTCCTGTAAAGGCACTCTTGACATCCATTTGATGGACATCCCAATCAAAATATGAGGCTAAGGCCAAAACAGTCCTGATAGAATGTCATCTAGCAACATGTGTGAATGTCTCATCATAGTCTAGCCCCTCTTGATGTGGGTGTAGCCTTTTGCCACCAACCTTGCCTTGTACTTGTCCACTGTTCCATGATCATGAAACTTGGCCTTGTAGACCCACTTGCAACCTATTGGTTGCTTCCCTTCTGGCAATGTAGTGAGCTCCCATGTGTCATTCTTGACAATGGAGTTGTACTCCTCCTGCATGGCATGTTGCCATACCTTTTCCTTCATGGCTTCATGAAAGAATTGTGGCTCATTTGCATCCAGAATAGTGGACATAAGGGCAAAGTTAGTCTCTTGTCTCTCATGAGACCTAAGAGATCTTCTGGTACCCTATTCATTGCCTCCTTCTTCCATTATTTGACCCTCTTTGATTGTTTTCCAATACCACCTAGGTAGCTTCTTCCTAGTGGTAGGCGATGTGGATGGTGACCACGTATCCCATGGTATTGTCTTAGTCTTCTGTTTGTCCCCAATTTCAACTTCGTGGTACTTGGCCAAATTGAGGTCTCAAACTAGCATGTTCAGGCACATGTTGTTGCACTTGCTCTTGAGGCTCACAAGGCTCTAGACTAGGATCCTCATTCGTAAAATCAATCAAGGGTAGGAACTCAAAAGTTCCATCTTTCTCCTGCTCATGTATCTTGGGTGAATGCTCTTCGTCAAAGATGACGTCTCGACTTAGGATCTTCTTCTTGTTTTTGAGATTATATAGCACATAGGCTTTCTCACCTCCACTATATCCAAGGAAGATACACTTCACAGATTTTGCATCAAGTTTCTTTCGCAAAAAAAAATGTGAAAAAGATGAAGGTGGGCCTGAAATGGATTCCAAGGCATTCTGGCCACTGTGTTGCATTTTTTGCGAAGGTGTGAAAAAGGCGAAAAAGACAAAGGTGCCTTAAAAAAACGTTTAAGATACAAAAACAAAAAAAATCTCAAAGGGAAAAAATGTGAAGGTCCGAAACATGTAGTCGGCCTTCGGTTTTCAGGATGCCCATTACTTGAATGATATGTTTAAGGATGAGCATAAGAAATCTAACACTCCCCCTTAATGTGGATCATGAAAAACCTTGATCTTCAGATTTAACATATCGTTAAATTGTTGTAGTAGTGCACGCATCGAGGATTCATCTTCCCCACTGAATCTCGACACTAACTTCTTTATGCATATGCCCACATGACTTTACTTGCGCACAATTATCCCTTATTGTAGTCACATCAAATGTCAAAATTGCTTAGGCACAGTTAAATGTGATTCATGAGAAGTCGAAATATTTCCTCCCAGTAGCTGGGACATTCAAAATTCAAAAAAGAAGTGGAATGGCATTTCATAACTCTAGGTGTGTACCATCTCCATCTCCAAGGTCGAACAACTGTTTAGCGCCATATCCAGCTCCGTTATTTTCACCACGCACACACACGAACACACACACACACACACACACACACACAATATTTGTGTTTGTATTTATATCAAGAGTAATATTATTGCTTGTTGATTTTCAGATCTTTTCATGATGGCCCAAATTAGAGTTCGTCCACCAATAATCCAATCTTCAAAAAGTTGACATGATGAACCACATGTTCTATTTCACAAAGGGATGCAAGGGACAGAAGCTCATAGAGCTTTTTCTCTTGACAACAGAGACTGCCAACAAAGGGTCATGTGTTAACTTTTAATATTTTTGAATTTAGTAAATTTTTTAGTTCCAATTTTGGAGAATCTAATATTTTCAATAATTATTGTTTCAAATCTGGGATTTGGTTGACAAACTTTTTGACGAATGGGACAAGTTTGAGATTAAGGGACAAATTCTGAAAGGGGTGTCCTCTTCAAAGAAGAAAACAACTGATCCTGCTGCAAAACAACCAAAAGGACACCTGTGGAGCAAAACCATGGCCACCCAACCAATAGGAAATGGCTAGTCAATATCCTAACCACTTCACCCCCATGCCCTGGTGAATGAATGCAAGAGAGGAAAAAACCTAGCTCAAGAATTTAAAATTTCAATAGGGAGATGGGGAGTTTCCATGGTAAGTATTCTCTCCAAGAGGAGAGAATATTTCTTTTAGGATCCCCATGCAGCCTATAATAAGCTATTGACCTCCTATTCTTGCATTATAGCAGTCAGACACCATGCAAGTGCTCCTATATCCAATTTTAGGTCTGGGCCCTCATATGATTATTAATGATCTTTACAGGCCAAGCCTAGAATGGCGAGGCATAACCAATAACCATATACATTGGAGTGACCAACTATTCATGTCAAGAATTACTCCAAATTCCACATACTGGACATGGACGTAACATTCTTGCTCCCTTAAGCCAGTTATGTCCTTAGAACAAGTAACTAAGGAAAGACCCAATTTGTATGCTTTTAATTCTTTCCCATGAATCATTATCCTCAATTTGACCAACCAATCTAAGCAAGCACTCAAAGATAGAACAATTCCTCTTGTTTATCTCTGATTCTGGGTACTCTTTCAGGGTCCAAAGGTACATTGAGCGATAAGTCCTCCAAATGGATAAAATCTTCAATACATCTAACTGTCATCATCATATAAACTAAATTTACATGATACACAAGATGAGCAGCTGACCAAACCTGAAGATTAAGTTCAAAAGCTAACAAATCAGTCATTTAACTTTTATTTTTATCCTGAAAATCAATCTTTCAATATCAAATAAGTACTAAGAGATGGAATAATTCTCAAATTATATATCTCTGCACTGAAGTACTATACTGACATTAGAAGTATGCTAAGAGATAAATTTTTCTATTGGGCCTGATTCTCTCCAATCTAGTAGCATCACCTTCATGTAACCTCAATTTACATGAATCTCTAGGTGAAATGTCACCTTTCATTGGAAATCAATGTCCAAAAGTTAAAGATCCAAACAATTATAGTCCAAGACTATCTACAATTTCCTGTAGACCAGTCATAAATGCTTTTTGGTACAAATACACTTAGAATGTTTTCAGAAACTAAGGTGCAAAAATCTCGCCCCCTCGGGTTTTTTGCCTCTGGAAAATCCTGAGTAAAAATGTAGATTGTAGTGATAATCAGTTAGTGGAGTTGAGTTCCACTTGTTTGCTTTTATCTCCATATGTAAGCCTCTTAGGCTTGGATCTTTCTCCTTGTGATCTCCAAATTGGGAAACTCCTCCTTTATGGCAAATGATTGAACAAGATTATCATAGTCTTCTTTTAAGCCATTAAGAATGAATTGTACTAGCTCATCTTGATTGATTGTAACACCAACACAAGCGAGCTCCCGATGAAGATCTTTTACTCTTAGAACATAATTTGATGCACTCTCCTCACTTCTTTGAAAACTTTGAAAAATCTGATTTCTAAGAGTGAGTATTCTAGAAGTGTTCTTAGCTTCATAGATTGACTTAAGTGCATTCCAAGCTTCTTTAGCAGTGGTGCAAAATCCTATTTCTCTTAGAATCTCATTAGAGACATTCATTTTAATGAAGTGTAGAGCCATTCTAGCTCTCTTCCTATACTTTGGTATTTCAAGTTGTGGATCTTCTTGAAGTATCTACAGTCAGATCGATGGCCTTGTCTTTGTCAAGTCCCTTGCCTTTGTTGACTGCTGAACTGTGGTGAGTAGCAGGTGTCCTGGGGGTACAGGTAGCATGTCTTGCTCCTCCTCATCTGAACAGTCATTCTGTCCATCTGGAATTTGAACATCTCCTTCTGGATGCTTAGGGTCGGCTCCCTCTGTTGATGTTGGCAGGTCATAGTAGCCTCTGGTCAAGATTTCGTAGCCGACTGGATCTCCGTCAGCTATCGTCTTTGACTCATCAAATTTGACTTCTCTAACAGTCTTGATCTGTTTGTTGTCCCTAGATCCTATAGTATGATATATGAACATCATATCCTATGAGGAATCCATGTTCCCTTTTCATCCAGCTTCTTTCTTTTTGATCTGGAATGTGGGCATATGCGACGCATCCATAAATGTGCACATGTGTCAGACTTGGTTTGTTGCCCCACCAAACCTCCTGTGGCATGCTATGTGCAACATTGGATCTACCTGTCCGGTTCTGCAGGTAGTTGGTTGTGGCTACTGCTTCAACCCATAAAAATTTTGATGTCTTTGAATAGGCCATCATGGATCTTGTAGCTTCCATGAGAGTTCGATTTCTCCTCTCTGCCACAACATTGTGTTATGGTGTGTAGGCTACAGTCTTCAAGTGAAGTATGCCTTTACTGGTACAATATTATGCAACTATGCTAGCATTCTTTGCTGGTTTTTGCTTATGAAAATAAAGCTATTGGAGGTTCATTATATTACTCATTCATGCCTAAGTTCTCAAGGTTTGAATATATTGTCAATTTTTGGCGAATCTATGGTAATTTTCTTGTGTCAAGTGGTACTTGAAGAAGGACTAGTGCTACCCACTAGTTGTATGGAGTCATATGGAGCTGGATTAGCATCATTTTTGTACTCTCTTACTGATGGATTTCCAAGGTTTGATGGTTTCTTGTGGCAAGATGGAGATGGAGGCTCATTCATGGAGTTTTATGGTGGAGACATACCAAGAAAGGACAATATCTAAATTAGATCCACAAGTGTGATTGGGTGGTAAATCAGATCAACCTATCAATCTACACAAGATTAGATGGCATTTAGGTCACAATATCTACATCAAGAAATCTAACAAGAACATTCATTATTGATCAAAACTTGTACTTGCTATTTTCACACGTGTGAAAACATGTCAGAGTACAGACATCAAGCTAAGAATAAAGTATACTAAGCTTAGAACCCAATGCATAAAAACACAAGACAAATAGAGAAAAAACACTAGAATTGCTCCAAAACCAAAATCTAGCTTCCATGTTCATTATGGCCAAATGAGGCACTATATATACAAGAAGGAGAGCTCGAGCTGCTGCTGAGTCAGTGATCTGGCACGTGCTGAGTCACCTAAGGATCCATCAATCACATCAAACTTGGCACATGATCCATGACTTCCATGATTGAAGGCACCTCCTTGATTTTGGGTGATTTCCTACATTATAGGAACCTAGATAAAAATCATCTACAAGTCTAAACTTGACCCCACCAATAGAAAGGTGCCAAGTGGCATTTAGTTAAAAAAACTAGATTTTGACCTTTTTAGCCAATAGAATTGTAATCAAATGATATGTACATACTAGATGACTAATATAAGTGATAGATGCATCTAATTCACACGTAGGAACACTCTCCACACGTGTGTAAACATGATATGTACATGAATTTGGCCTAGATCAAGCATGATTTTGACATTTTCACAGTATGGTCAAAACTATGCTAAAACTAGTTGAAGATGGAGTGTGAGAAATATCAACTAGTTTAGTCATGTTTAGTTCATTTGGCAGTTTAGGCCAATATGCATCTTAAACTTAGAGATAAACATTATGAAGTTATTTTGTCTAAGTTCATTTGAATTACCACTTTTAGAAAGTTTGGGAAAAGGAAGTAGGTCGAGTTTGGGAAGCTTCAAATTTGGATGTTTGGTACATTGAATCTAGTCCTTTTACATCTAGGGCTTGGAATAGATCTAGAAGTTTCCTATTGTTGATAAGATTGGAGAAGGACATCCAAATAGGGCATAGAACTGCTATAAATAATGTACAAGCGTGGGAAGAGATACATTCTCATTCTCATTCTCTCCCTCCCTCCCTCCCTCCCTCCCTCCCTCCCTCCCTCCCTCCCTCCCTCCCTCTCTCTCTCTCTCTCTCTCTCTCTCTCTCTCTCTCTCTCTCTCTCTCTCTCATTCATGCTTATACATGAGTTCTCTTTGGGTGGGTTCATATATCCATTTTTGCATTTAGGGCCTCTTTCTTAATGGTCATATAGTTGATCTTAGCCTATATAAATTGTCAACTGGAAAAGTACATCAAGTAATCCTTCTTGAACTCTCCCGATTGGATTAAGATGCCACCAATGGCATTTTAATCATTCTATATCTTAATGATTCTCCTAGAGATTTTAGTTGAATGAATTATCATATTTTAGAATTGGATTCTAAGGATAGTTGTACTTGAAAGCTTTTTGTGAATTGTCTGCCAGAGTTTGTGTTTAATTTCAAATTGTAAGTATTATTTTTTCTTTAACTTCAGTCTCCTAAGTTAGGTAATATCTCACTCAATGGTTCATGTAATATGGTAGACCGGCCCTCTAGTGTTCAAGATTATTGGTCACGCCAAGATTTATTCCAAGTTAAGGCCCCTGGTTATGACTAATTACCTTGAGAGGACCCGAACACTCTAATTGAGACATATGGAGTATTGCATGTCTGTGTAACGGATATAGGCAGGAGGACTGCATGAAGAGATGTAATCTATTTAGAGTTGACCTGCATGGGGGTTGCATGGTTTCATGCACATGACTCTACTCCCTATATAATGAGGTAAAGATTCTCCCGTCGACATATTGAGTTTAGATTACCAGTTTCGCTCTTCTCCTCTAGCTTTCACATGGCATGGATTGGAGGCTAGATTCTGGTTTGATCTAGGATTGGTTGGGTGGTTTTGCTCCATAGTTTCTCCTATTGTGTTCTCCTATCCTCATCTTAGGGGGTATCTGTTAGGGTCCTTACACAACTGTCCAAATATTTCTACAATTATTTTCTCTAAGTTCTTTCTTACAAGTCTCATCAATCTCACCAGCTTTGGTGTTTTTCTTATGAATTGGAGCACAATCGAATGGGAATACAATATGAAGATCAAATTTTTCCATTATTTTAAAATCAAACAAACTAAATCATGTAACGAGAAAAATGATTCACACAAAACTCCAATAAGTGTCAATAAACAATAGCAATGGATGTTATATAATCTACCTTTCAAACATTTGAATGTGACAAGATCAAGAGTTAGTCCAACAAGAGATCAAGAGGATCCAAACTGTAGACCTGTGTTCCGTTAATCAATTGTCACATATGCACATTGCATGTTGAGGTAGGAATAATTAAAAAATTGATGTACAAGCATATTTTGTATGTTTGGAAGAACAAGTAAATGCTAGGTTGTTTTCCTTTTCACTATAATGGCTTTAGCATTACTTCATTAAAGTTGCCTGTAATTAATGGAAAATCCATAAAATTTGGATTCAGGTAGATCTTTTACGGTATTCGACACAAAAGTTTTGTCGAATAAAGAGCTACCTGCAAATATTATCAACTTTAACAAGTATCTCAAAAGCTTTGGCTTGGTCAATCTTAATGACCGAAATCATCAAGAATATAAACAAACCCATCGGTACACTGAATCAAAAAGGAAATAAAATGACAAATACCAGTTAACTCAATTTACTGGGAGTATCCTTTACTCCAAAGATAAACTGAAAAAAAGCACAGTACCAAGAAATCGAATTTCCTTTTATAGGCCTGGAGAAAATTACCTTGAAGAACAATATTTTATTATCGAACCTAAACCATGGATCAATCACATAACAGTTAGGATAATAAAATTATTCTCCAAACATTCTCCCGCCGGATAAGGTCAGGAGAACATGTAATTCCATTCTCAAATGTCGATTTAGGTAGATTTTTTGAAAATTTCCTTTTTAAACTGACGACAACTTTACCCTAAAAATAAGACTATATTGAGTTCCATAAAGTTCTGGGCCAACCCATCATATCATTAGTTAGCCATGAAACTCACAGTTAGTCTATTTATTAAATGCATGAAGGCCAAAGCCCAAATGCTTATCTATAAAACACAAGGGGAAGTGGCCGAGGCCACATGGCCCTGCCTTGGCTAAAATGTATTTAAGTAGGTTTATTTTATAGAACATAGTAAGGACATACATATATATTTTTTATGAAGTTGATTTCGTCATTAGTAAAATATAGTCTCTTTTTCTCAATAAAGATCTCATAGTCACATTTGTTTCTTTAAGTGGAGTCATGTTTAAGTACATGTGGGAGAACTTTAGTACGTCATTGAAAATAGTATTTTTTCATTTGAAAAAAAATTGTTTACTCTTAATGCATATGCATGCTCCAACGTGAGGAACAAGTAAACTATATTTGTGATTGAAGCTGCTATTGAAAAAGCCATAGCAAAAAACTCTTGTTTTGCTTTGATTGGCTTTCACTTGGTTACTTGGAGGTAAACAATCTTCAACAAATACATGGGTGTCATCAAGGATCCAATGGTTTTGCTATATTTGACTATTTTGTTCAAATTTCAAATTCTCTCTCGAGCCTAATTTCGTTATATTTTTTCTTATCTAACAAGTAGTTGGGAAACAAAAAATCCCAAATTTCTTATTTATTTCAATGTTTTGAATGTAATGCATACAAAATAGTTTTTCATGATATATCAAGGAACTCATTCGTTGATATACTAGTTTTGTAAGTGAACAATGATATTTTTTTTTTTACGACTGCAAAAATAGGATAAAATCTAATGTACAAAATCTAAATTTGTAATGATATGAGGAAGTATAATAGGAAAAATATATTTTCTTTTTATTTATAATGATAGCAGCGGCACCCTCAAAGCAAAGGCCAAGGACTCAAGAATTAACAACTCCTCAATAAGGGGTGAGTGTCCTACACTTCCACCCAGGAAATAACTACTTTCCCATGAATATTATGCCATGGATTATTAGAGAACTTGATGCCCTAGTTAGCATACATATCTCACTTCAATCATTGCGCCTCTCTGCAAAATTAATATTGTCATTTTTATTAGATCAAAAAGTTGTGGTTCTAACCAAGGATGTGTTTTCATCCAGCTAGCACCATCATCCCACTATGTGGCCTTGCCTACACAAGACATAGAGGAGGTATCATTGGTTCATTGTTTATGACTATATGATCATTAGTTCTTGCATTAACCTCATTTGTCTAGTCAAAATTAAAAACTAGGCATGGCTTTTTTCCTAGTTCTAAATGTCTATGCTCCTAGCATAAAGACCATCACCTAGGATTATAAGGCCATTATTCACCCGATTGTCCGGAACCTCGTCGACCAATCGGCTATGTCCCGTTGTGTTCAAACTGCTCGGGAGGAGGACACCTTGCTGCAGATTGCTCAAAGCCTCAAAAGCCGAAGGTTCTGTACAAATATGTTCAGTCTCTAGGTGCAGAGTCAGAAATAAAGAAGAAGCAGGAAGATGCAGTCATTCAGAGGATTGAATGCTCTGACGAAGGCACTCTGCTGGTTACTGATACTAATTGGCCAAGTGATTGGGAAGACATTTGTAAAGTTTCCACTCAGAGCACTTCAAAATCACCCAAACCAACAAAAGAGAGTTTAGCTAAGACTTGGAAGAATAAGAGGAAGCATCCGACAAAGAAGTTGAAGAACAAATCTCTTACTCAAAAAGACTTGAAGGACGACTTTGATCCAACCCACTTCAAAAGAAGGTCGCTTTTGAGGAGGAAGAAGAAGTTCCACCAAGCTCAAAGTTATCCAATGCTATCGTAGACTTCGGGTTGCAGACAAAGAAGCAGTATGTTATTGTTTCCGATATTGGCTCCTTAAGGCCAAATATTACATTTAAGCAGCTCCTATCGGATAACAACTATTATCAGAAGCAGCTGAAGAGTTTATCACAGACAAGGAGGAAGAAGAAAATTTCTCTACCTGAGATATCCCTTTTTGTCGTTGACCTTGGAGACCTGGGAGCACAAGAGATTGACGTCTCTATCTCAGGATGTTAATACCAATTGACTCCGGGTCAACCGTTTTGCTACTTACCTTGAGTTCCACGTCATTTTTCATTTACCTCATCAACGCTCGCGATCAAGTTCTCAAGTGTTATGCTTGCTTCCTTGCTCACAGTGTGCTATCATCATTTTCAGTGATCAATTGCTATCATCTCATAATTAATCAAGTTGTTGTTTTTACCATCTTGAGCAATGGCATCTTCTTAGTCTGTGATTCCAGCCAATGTCAATTAGAAGGTGCATAGCAGACTGAATCCCGAAGAATTCCAAATGTTGGCTGATCACTGTGGACTTGGCTACACTTTAATAATCGATCTATCTACAATTTTGAAAGAGGCCAGTTATGAGTCCATACAAGGACTGATCGAGGTCACGGACGTTGTAGTTTCATCGTAGGTTCGAGGTGTGAGGATGGATATTTCAAAGGCAACCTTTGCAGCTACCCTACATCTGCCTACGGAAGGAACCGTACCTCCAACATTATCCAGGGAGGATATCGATGAACCAAATCTCTTCCATGGCAATTTCTACATGCCAAGTAAGGGATACAAGATTTCAATGATTAAAGATTCTACTCTGAGGAACTTTTTAAGAACATGTTGTGTTGATCTGGACAACCATGTTGTTGGCCAATTTCATGATGCCAAGAGAAGAAAAATTGAAAGACAAATACATTTAAATGAAAGATTATCTCTGATATTGCATAATGCTCCAGGGTAATGTATACATCTTCTATATATATTGAAGAAAAAGGCTTTTTATCTTCCCTGTTTGTTCGAGATCCATTATGGAATGTATTGAAGAAATATCTTTTCTTTGATGTGTTTTGATTTCAATTGTTCGCGAGGATGCTTCACATTTGAGGGGGAAGATATGTAATACCCTATTACATGCATATTTTCTTTGAATTACTATGTTGTGATGCAAAACCGTCAATCAACCTACTCAACTGATGAAGATAATCTTTGAATATGAAGAAATATCTAATGGACCCGATAATGATAAGTTATACAAAGACATATTGAAGATAAAGAGGCCTAAATAAATGTTACTGAAGGAAGAACTATATCCTGAAGGGCAGATATGAAATGATATCAAAGTTATCCAATGCTATCGTAGACTTCGGGTTGTAGACAAAGAAGCAGTATGATATTGTTTCCGATATTGGCTCCTTAAGGCCAAATATTACATTTAAGCAGCTCCTATCGGATAACAACTATTATCAGAAGCAGCTGAAGAGTTTATCACAGACAAGGAGGAAGAAGAAAATTTCTCTACCTGAGATATCCCTTTTTGTCGTTGACCTTGGAGACCTGGGAGCACAAGAGATTGACGTCTCTATCTCAGGATGTTAATACCAATTGACTCCGGGTCAACCGTTTTGCTACTTACCTTGAGTTCCACATCATTTTTCATTTATCTCATCAACGCTCGCGATCAAGTTCTCAAGTGTTATGCTTGCTTCCTTGCTCACAGTGTGCTATCATCATTTTCAGTGATCAATTGCTATCATCTCATAATTAATCAAGTTGTTGTTTTTACCATCTTGAACAATGGCATCTTCTTAGTCTGTGATTCCAGCCAATGTCAATTAGAAGGTGCATAGCAGACTGAATCCCGAAGAATTCCAAATGTTGGCTGATCACTGTGGACTTGGCTACACTTTAATAATCGATCTATCTACAATTTTGAAAGAGGCCAGTTATGAGTCCATACAAGGACTGATCGAGGTCACGGACGTTGTAGTTTCATCGTAGGTTCGAGGTGTGAGGATGGATATTTCAAAGGCAACCTTTGCAGCTACCCTCCATCTGCCTACGGAAGGAACCGTACCTCCAACATTATCCAGGGAGGATATCGATGAACCAAATCTCTTCCATGGCAATTTCTACATGCCAAGTAAGGGATACAAGATTTCAATGATTAAAGATTCTACTCTGAGGAACTTTTTAAGAACATGTTTTGTTGATCTGGACAACCATGTTGTTGGCCAATTTCATGAGGCCAAGAGAAGAAAAATTGAAAGACAAATACATTTAAATGAAAGATTATCTCTGATATTGCATAATGCTCCAGAGTAATGTATACATCTTGTATATATATTGAAGAAAAAGGCTTTTTATCTTCCCTGTTTGTTCGAGATCCATTATGGAATGTATTGAAGAAATATCTTTTCTTTGATGTGTTTTGATTTCAATTGTTCGCGAGGATGCTTCACATTTGAGGGGGAAGATATGTAATACCCTATTACATGCATATTTTCTTTGAACTACTATGTTGTGATGCAAAACCGTCAATCAACCTACTCAACTGATGAAGATAATCTTTGAATATGAAGAAATATCTAATGGACCCGATAATGATAAGTTATACAAAGACATATTGAAGATAAAGAGGCCTAAATAAATGTTACTGAAGGAAGAACTATATCCTGAAGGGCAGATATGAAACGATATCAAAGTTATCCAATGCTATCGTAGACTTCGGGTTGCAGACAAAGAAGCAGTATGATATTGTTTCCGATATTGGCTCCTTAAGGCCAAATATTACATTTAAGCAGCTCCTATGGGATAACAACTATTATCAGAAGCAGCTGAAGAGTTTATCACAGACAAGGAGGAAGAAGAAAATTTCTCTACCTGAGATATCCCTTTTTGTCGTTGACCTTGGAGACCTGGGAGCACAAGAGATTGACGTCTCTATCTCAGGATGTTAATACCAATTGACTCCGGGTCACCCGTTTTGCTACTTATCTTGAGTTCCACGTCATTTTTCATTTACCTCATCAACGCTCGCGATCAAGTTCTCAAGTGTTATGCTTGCTTCCTTGCTCACAGTGTGCTATCATCATTTTCAGTGATCAATTGCTATCATCTCATAATTAATCAAGTTGTTGTTTTTACCATCTTGAGCAATGGCATCTTCTTAGTCTGTGATTCCAGCCAATGTCAATTAGAAGGTGCATAGCAGACTGAATCCCGAAGAATTCCAAATGTTGGCTGATCACTGTGGACTTGGCTACACTTTAATAATCGATCTATCTACAATTTTGAAAGAGGCCAGTTATGAGTCCATACAAGGACTGATCGAGGTCACGGACGTTGTAGTTTCATCGTAGGTTCGAGGTGTGAGGATGGATATTTCAAAGGCAACCTTTGCAGCTACCCTCCATCTGCCTACGGAAGGAACCGTACCTCCAACATTATCCAGGGAGGATATCGATGAACCAAATCTCTTCCATGGCAATTTCTACATGCCAAGTAAGGGATACAAGATTTCAATGATTAAAGATTCTACTATGAGGAACTTTTTAAGAACATGTTTTGTTGATCTGGACAACCATGTTGTTGGCCAATTTCATGAGGCCAAGAGAAGAAAAATTGAAAGACAAATACATTTAAATGAAAGATTATCTCTGATATTGCATAATGCTCCAGAGTAATGTATACATCTTGTATATATATTGAAGAAAAAGGCTTTTTATCTTCCCTGTTTGTTCGAGATCCATTATGGAATGTATTGAAGAAATATCTTTTCTTTGATGTGTTTTGATTTCAATTGTTCGCGAGGATGCTTCACATTTGAGGGGGAAGATATGTAATACCCTATTACATGCATATTTTCTTTGAATTACTATGTTGTGATGCAAAACCGTCAATCAACCTACTCAATTGATGAAGATAATCTTTGAATATGAAGAAATATCTAATGGACCCGATAATGATAAGTTATACAAAGACATATTGAAGATAAAGAGGCCTAAATAAATGTTACTGAAGGAAGAACTATATCCTGAAGGGCAGATTTGAAACGATATGAACCTTAAAATGAAGGCCAACCCTAAAAGAAGAACATTCCAGAAGCTTCATTTATTGTGCCTCAATCAAACGTTGTAACCTTCCATGTGCTTGCTTCTCATTGGAGCAAAGTCGTGTGACAAGGATGCCACCTAGGAAATGTACACTTGTAATTTTCCTATTGGATGTAATTTATTAATTAAACTAAATATGAAGTGACATATCGGTTACTAGAGAGCTACGTACTTTCGCGCTCGTTCTCTATATGTACTCCACTTATGCTTCAATACAATTATCGAGTTTTTCAGGAGATCACAGAGAGAGTTTGAGTCTTCAAGTTTTCCCTTCTCTATGCTTTCATAGGCCATCTGTTTGCTGAGTACTTATGTTTCTGACAGTTGGTAAGTCTCACCTTGTTGGATGTGCTTGTGATTGTAACTCTGGTCAAACACTTCTTTAGCCTTGATACTATCGTATGTGAGCAACCGTGAATTCATTCTTAAAACTCATTTATCATTTGATTGCTTGTGTAATTGAATAATCAATTGCTTGGAACTTAATTGTGATGTTAACATTCGGAATCACTGCTACATTACACTGACGTATATCCAGACTTGCACATCCTAAAGCTTGCTCTGTGTTGTTGTAAATCAATGCTTTGAAACTTGCATATGGATACTCGTGCAGTTTAACTTAGTAGTCAGTCGTTCATTGAATGAGCACTTTCTGTTGTTGAGGACAGATTGTTGGACTACGTTTGGATTGTACTAAGACATTTGCATGTTACTCTGCCTTGGTTTATCTGATGCAACAGACCTTGCTTGTTTGACAAACTTTATTAGGTGCACAGACCGATAGATCGGACTGGACGACAAGTTTGATACACTAACCAGTAATATAACACGTACGATATGAGACTAGTCGGCATCAATATCTTTCACTTTTGTATGTTTGAAACCACACCCTAATCGGTGATATTGGTCGCTGATACTCTTAAATGTCCGTTGACAACCAGCTTTTAATTTAAGAACAATAAATGAGTTAAAAACATCTAAAATCACAACATTAAGCAGTCTCTTTGGGGAACGACAATCTTTTATACTACATATACTTACAATTAAGATAAGTATACCACAATAGCTCTTGATTAATACATGCTAAATAATTGTTGATCTAGATCTCGAAATCTAATGTCTAGTTTGAATGAATGTCTTGTATGATCTTTAATTTAGACATGGTATGAGAGCCATATATGGCTAACCCTTAGAATGATATTTTGTAGAAAATTTGGGTTGCATTTTATCTGTTGAAAAGTTGCAGCATGTAAAGAGTTCTGTTTGTAGAAATGCAGACTAAAGAAAGAGAGTTTAATTATGTGCTTGCTGCTTATGAGTAAAGAATGTACAACGTGTCAAGAAAGGGCGGATCAGAATTCAGACAGTATGTGTGGATTCTTATCGTAATCGCTGAAGGTGTGCCCATTCTGAGAAACTATAGCTATTATATTGCAAAAGGTAGCCGTTGGTAGCGGATTTCAAAGTGCCGGATGCAGCGCGTAAGTCCTTCGAGACGTACCTGCCTTAGCCATTGGCAGATCAGCATCAGCCCGATGAATCACTTGCTGCTAGGCTATCCCTGCCTTGTTGCGAGAGTCAGCCATGTTGAAAGCGGTTAGCAGCAGTCATATTTGCTGCATTTTAAAGGAGGTAGCCTTCTTCGCTTTTGGTGTGAACTGATCAATCAAAACGACAGTGTTGCCATTTTCGACCGCTGACTCCGTTTCAGGGCTGCCCTTTTGCAGGTTTGAATTTATTGTTTCATTCTCGGGAGAGTTCCTGCACCTCAAGCGCTGCTATCGTCACCCAGTTTGCAGACTGAATGTGCAAAATTTCTGGATAAAAAGTAGCTCTTGAATGCGATTTCTAGGGTGATTTGGATCAAAGATTTGATTTGCCACAATCTCAGCCGAAAAACATTGAGAATTAACGTAGAAATCTCTTTGATTCCTATTGAGAGTACAACAACTCAACATCATGTTGACGTTGGCAGTCACAAAAGAAGCAAATAATACCGGGATTTGATGGAAAGAGACAACCTTCAGAACTGAAGGTCGTGTGCTACTTTTGAAGTTTTTTCTTTGTGCATAATTATTGACATTTCTTTTAAAAAAAGGCAATGCTATATGCTCTAGATGGTCAATGCCAAATGGGGTTTATACCACTATGAGGAGGGTGTTAAATTTTTTGATATGAGACGGGTCGGTAGTGCAGGTTTTTAAGAAATTTAATACTAGTTGGGTATCAATATAAGAAGGTGAAGGAGTTGTAGAATGGCTGATATCTTAAGGGCGATACCCTCTTGTTATCAACTCAGGTATAAACATGTACTAGGGTAGTTTATGTGATACCATGTTGAAACTCATCATTGATACCAACCGGGACCCTATATACCCGCCCAACACTCGTTTCTATATAAGCCATCATTAAAGTCAATGTCTTAAATTATAAGAGCATTTGTGCACAAAAAGCTTTGACTTAGTGTTAAGGACAATATTGGAAAAACTTTGTCCTTTAGATGCACCTCTACATGCAAGTTGTAAACAATAAAATTTCATGTCCACTTTTTCTTGCATGCATGCCCAAGCTTTAGATGTACCTTTATATGCAAGTCATAAAGAGCAAAAATTTGTGTCCCTCTTCTTTTTTGCATGCATGCCCATTCTCTCGACATGATTACCAACAACTATGTTCTGATAAAGATTATCTATTTGCGATCACAAAACCATTTCTTATATGTTTTTTAGTGGTGTCATATCTCTACCCATGCACACACTTTAAATAAAGTTAAATTTTTGAGATAAGAAAAGAAAATAATAGCCACTATACCACAGTTCCAAGACAAGAAGACTAGGATTTGAAAATAGCAAATTACCTTGCATCCAATCTTATACAATTAAATTATTTGTTAAATTTGTCAATGCCTTTGTTGTATATTTCAACGTTTTCTTTTTTTGTTAGTTTTCTATTTGAAGTTTTTAATTGTTATAAAGCACTTGGATCAACTCCAAAGGTTGTAATGTGTCAAATTGAAAATGAAGCTTGTCTAATTCCATTGATGTTTTATTGTTTGTCACATGGAATCCATTGTCATTGAAGAAAAATGCTAAGAGTGATAAAGATCTACCACGACCTACATGCATGTGAAATTGCACATCTATCAAAGTGGATGGATCAACTCAGATTTTCAAGAGCTATCTAACACACTTTGAATCTAGACAAGAGCTCAATCACTCAGAAAGTTATGATCATCCAAAGTCAAGCAAGTTTTTCACATATACTTCAAAAAACTAAGTTACAAAACTCATTAAGAAAGAGCCTACCAAGCACCTTGCTCTTGGGTAGAGAGAGAAAATCAATGTGGTCTCGAGTAGAGAGAGTATGTAGCCTCATGAAGTTCAAGATCCCTTGTAATTACAAGATTAGGAAAATCATGCTTACTTTTGATGGTTTGTGGACTAGTCATTCTAGCATGATAAATCTTGGTAATAGTAACAAGTACACGTTTTGTGATCTTGATCAATGTGATTTTCACAAGACATGGAGATATCGGATTTCCTTCAAAGAGAAGCATCAAGATCAAGGATGAACAAGTTTCAAGTTCATGCATCTTCACTCAACATGGAAGAAATCAAGTGCAAAGGTGCGAGGAAGAATCAAGACTCTTCAATTCATCTTGGAGGAGATCAAGAGGAGTGTGAAAAGTAGCCTAATTTGGCAAATCTAGCCATGTAGAACATTGTAAATACTATGTATAATTGGGTTCCACACATGTAAGGCCTAGATGCCACGTGGAAACCCACTTCTAATGTAGGTTAGGTCAAGTCAAGAGAGTTAGTCATGTCTATTTGGTGGTCATCCCTACTTTATAGGACCTACACCTAAGTTTAAGGTGAAAATTTGACCAACTAAGAACCTACCAAGCATAACTCTAGGATCTAGGCTAGGGTTTCATTTTAGGGCAAGAAGAGTGAGTTAACTTCCTTATTACATGCTGGAAATCCACCTAACTTCAAGAAGGAAGTCGAATTTACTATGTATTCCAAGCTCCCATAGTGAGAAGATAGAATATTTTTTGAGCTCATTGGCAATCTCGAGCTAGTTCACTATGTACATTGAGTTTTTGTGATCCAAATAAACCAAATCAATTTCTACTTGTTTCTCAGCTTGAAGGCCGTACTACAGCTTATTTACACATGTGTGGACTCGGATTTCAATGTTGATCAATGTTTTTGACTGTTAATGCTTCTTGTTTGTCAAATTGCCAATCTAGATCCACTTTTTGATGACTAGTTTTTTGATAGATTGTTAAGCAAGCATCCAATCACTCTTGTGGATCTTTTGTAGATTCATTTATGGTCCTAAAGTACAGTACTCACACAATCCACATTATACCCAGCTCATCCAAGAGGAATTGACTAGGTTGCTTGATTAGGATTTATGTTCAAAATGGAATACATTTCTTGTATATCATTGATTGTGGGGGTGTCTAAGAAGAGTGGAAAATTATGAATATGTGCTAATTTCGATAAATTCAATGTAGTGACCCATAAGAATCACTTTTTTCTAGCATTCATAGAATATGTACTTAAAAGGGTTGCTAGTCACGAGGCCTATAGTTTTCTAGATGGCTTCCATGGCTATAAATAGTTATAGATCACCCCGGAAGATCAATCTAAAAAAACTTCTGTGTGACTGAATGGAGTACCTACGCCTACAAAGTAATGTTATTTGGATTGTGCAATTCACCAAGCACCTTCCTAAGAGTTATGAGTTAGACTTTTGAGGATCATCTACAAAAGTTCTTTGAAATCTTCTTAGACGATGTGTATGTATGCACTATTTATGAATCAAGCACTTACATCATTTGAAAAAAATGCTAATCTGGTGTCGATAATATGACATATCAATTAACTCTAAGAGATGTTAGATATTTGTCAACACATAGTATTGGGGGGACATTATCTCAAAACACAACATTGCTACTAATTGGGACAAAAACAAGGTATTAATTTGCTTGCAAACTAGGAACAATATGTGAGATCTTAGAGTTTATGAGACATTTCAGTTATAATCAGAAGATTTTTGTTGTATTTTGCTAAGTTATCTAGGCCAATTTGTAAGTTGACGATCACGCTCGAGTGGACATCACTAGCCACTAAAGGTTTTCACAAGCTAAAATAGGCACCTGTGTTAGCTCCAACCCTTAGATCTCCTAATTGGACCATCAAATTTCACATCCATACATAAGCATCCAAGCTATAATACTCTTTTGAGTTAAATACTCCTGTTTCTAGCATCAAATACAAGAAAATAGCACTCATTCATCTTAATAGATTTGTCTATCTCCGATTATATCTGGAGATCCAAATCAAAAGAAAAATTGTACTCAAGCATACCATAAATATAGCAGAATAACATCCACTAGATAAATTAAATTCTCCACAAATAAAATACTTATCTTGTGAGAATGTCTGTGAGATCCATAGGTCCTCAATTAAAATACTGGAGTAAAGAGATTCGAAACACTGATGCAAGAAAAATGTAGGATACTTTGCTAACCAGATTTAATCATGAAGCCAAATTATGCTTCTTGAAGATCAGCTGACCAATCTAAGATGGGATGGTAAAGACCTCATCTACTTCATCAGAAGAATGAAGGACCTGTTCCTTTTCTTACAGAATTCTGAAACAAAGAATGCAGTCTCAGCAAAGAAGCATCTCACATACATGTTGTGAGCTCTACCAAGATCGCTTCATACGACCTGAACATTGGTTGCCAAAGATCCACAGATGACCCTTGAGAAGGCTGTAATGAAGCCCGTGAACACCTTGATGAAAAGGATGGCTCTAATCAAGCTCTCTACAACAACATAGAGAAGCAGAAGAGGAATTTCAAGCCTAAGAGAGAGTCAAACCAAAGACAAAATCAAAAGCAACAGTCAGAGGGAGCTAAAAAAAAACAAATGGAAGAGCAAAAATAAGCCGAGACAACAAGATGGTGAGAAGAAGACCAGCATGAGATGCACACAAGAAGGCCACACCGTTGATAATTGTTGGCTCAATCCAAAGATAGAATTTGTTGACTGCAATCAAAATCCCACAACCAAGAAAGCTTAGAGCAGACGGGAGAGCGACAATAGCTCATCCTACGTGGAGGAACCCGAGTCCTCCAAGATGGCCACAGATAGAGCCAACATTAGCAAGAATCCAACAGCCTACTTGTGTACTGATGTTTGTGCAACATCAATTTCAGATACATAAGAATAATTCTTGATTCAGGTGCAATGTCACACTTCATGACAACAAGACAGATGATTGCTGATTATCAAGAATTAGAATCTTCCAGATAATCTTGGGAGATGATTCGAAACTAGAGCGATATGGTTTAGAACCAAAGGAAGATACATAAGGCTCGATGATACTCTATATGTGCCCACTCTTCAGTATCTCCATCCTTTGCTTGCTCCTTTTTGAATGCTCCTCCCTTGCTCCTTGCTTTGCCTTTGCTCTTGAAAAATAAGGCTTTGTCATCATCATCGTTGATGGAGAGCCTCTCCATCCTTGATTTGATATGAGCCTTCCTACTCTCCTCGGCCATCAACACACTTTGAAGGTCTTTAAGTGTAGGCAAGTTTCCCATGATGGCATAGCTTTGGACAAGGTTAGTAAAATCACTACATAATCCATTCAAAACTATTTGCACAAGCTCACTCTCTTTAATAGGTTCACCAACATAAGCAAGCTCTTTGTTTAAATCTTTCACTCTCAAAACAAATCAATGTCCACTCTCACTCTTCCCTTGGAAGCATTGAAGAAGAGGGAAAGTAACCTTGAGGTATTCTTGGACTCATAGATCTTTTGAAGAGTCTCCCAAGCCTCTTGGACTGAGGTACATGCTCCTACTTCTTTGAGCAAATCATTTGCAACATTAATCTTAATACAATGAAGTGCAATCTTTATGGATGCCATCTTCAATGATAGGGAGATAGATTCAAAGAAACAAGATAGATTGTACAAGATATGATCACTATTAGCTATCCCACTCTATTTGGGACTTGAGATGAATCACTCTCTGATTTCTCAACAAGATCTAAGGTGATCTTGAGCTTGATCTATCTTCTAGATCCAAACTAGATCCAAATTTAACATAGATTTGATCAAAACTAGTCTCCTCCTTGATCTCAACTTCACAAGAAGGGTAAAAATCCACCTATATTGAACCAGAAGCACTTTATAACACACAAATGTCTTACAAATGAAGCCTCTTAAATCAGGTTGAATCACATTGACATATTCAATCACAAACCTATCCAAAACCGAGTAGAATAGAAACACAATTTTCACTAGTTTTGCATTTCTAGATGAAAAAATCATCAAAACACTTGATATGAACCTAAAAGGTGTATTTCAGGACCTTAAGAAGCCTAAGAACGACCTAATTAAGCTCTCAAATGACTGATCCAAACTTCTGAAGAATGGTGGCATTCAAATTCTTATGAAAATCTCTACTCCAAGATTCAACTCATAAGAACTTTCTAATTTGGTTTGGTTGAATGGAAATGGGTCACTCTTGGTTCTTGCAGCTATAACTCAGCAAAACAAGTTCCCTTTGATCTATTATCACTCAAATGAAACCAAATTTGAAGGTACAATCACTAGATTAGCAACTAGTAGCAAGGGCAAACCCAATACTTCTCAAATCTAGGATCTAAGCTTGAGAAAATCAAAAGCTCACTTTTGATTAGGCTCTAATACCATGACAAAATTTTACAACAAAATTAATCCCAATCAATCCTAAAAGTGATGGAGGATGCACAAATCAAAGATCTAGATCCAAACTATGAGCTAGAATCAAGACTAGTTACCAAAAGTAGCAAATTTGGCATTTAACTCCACATTAGCCGCATAGATTTGATCAAATGAACCAAAGTACAAAAAGCTTCTCACACCTGTAAACAGGTTCAGTAACTTCCAAACCAAGCAATTAATGCATAAGAACACTCACATCCAATAGCTAGAACTCGCCACCAAAAGACAATGATGATAGAAGTGGAAAAACTCGGTTTTTCTTGATATTTTGATGGAGATCCCATCATACATTTATACATTTCAAGCATGGATCTGAATGTTTTAGGGCATATCTGTACTTATCATAACCTAACCCTAACATCTAGCCTAATAGGTCATTGGATCCACCCTAATATGGAGTCAAGATCTCAAGATCCAAAAACAATGTAAAACATACTATTTTTGGCTCCTACAATTTCTCTAGCTTATCTAAGCACACTTTGGCCTCATTTCAAAGATGCTATCACAATGTAATATGAGGAATGAAGTCTTGGGAAAGCATCCTATGCTATTTGGCACGTGTGGCATCTATTTACATGGCCATCTTGCCAATTACAATGCATGTGACCAAAATTGGTCAAGCTAGAATTGTGAAATTTCAACATCTTTCAACCTATTCCAATGCACAAAGCACTCTCTTGAATGTCAAAAAATGAACTCAAGAAGAAATCACAAAGATATGGAACCTCACAAATCTCTTTCTTGCACCAAACCTAGCAAAATCAACACATAGAATGGAAGATACTTGATCAACACATGATCAACCTACAATCTCATGAACTTTTACACTTCCTAAACTTGAAACACACTCTTGAGAAGTCCAACAACCTCAAAAAAAAAAAAAGATCCAAACAAATTTAGGGTTTTGAAAAAAAATTGAATCATTCAAATTCTATATGCAATTGCTACAAAGTTGATATACAATCTTGTGGTTTCCGATGAGACCTATCTAATGCAATTAAAGTCGTCCAAATCTAGTAAGTAAAGTGTGAAACCAGCCTTCTTCAAATTCATAAATCTATATGGAGTTTTGATCTACAAAATTCAATTTCACACATGAAAAATGCTTGATTTTTGAGTAGAAATCAATCTAGCACACTCTAGAATTGGTAACTCCTCCAAATCCTTGCTAAAGATGGCTGATCCTTCAATAAACTGCAACAATATCTCTGATACCATGTGAAGAATTATCAAATCACTAAGATCCAATATGTCCCTTTGATCTTTGGTTATGAATGACAACACATCTAGCACAATTGACAATGTAGAATTCTAACATCTACTACACATAGAAGATGCAAACTCAATAAGATCTTGATCAAACATCAACTATATGATAAAATGAAGTTGTTGTCCATACAATAGCAATACCATAACATGTTTCACATGTGTGGATCCAATACACAACATACAATAGCATTCACACACAAGATTGCAAGATATCAGCCCTATAATGGAAAAATGGATATATGAACCCAAAGAGAACTCATGTATAAGCATGAATGAGATGAGAGAGAGAGAGAGAGAGAGAGAGAGAGAGAGAGAGAGAGAGAGAGAGAGAGAGAGAGAGAGAGAGAGAGAGAGAGAGAGAGAGAGAGAGAGAGAGAGAGAGAGAGAGAGAGAGAGAATGTATCTCTTCCCATGCTTATACACTATTTATAGCAGGTCTATGCCCTATTTGGAAGTCCTTCTCCAATCTTCTCAACAATAGAAAACTACTAGATTGATTCCAGGCCCTAGATGTAAATGGACTAGATTCAATGTACCAAACTTTCAAATTTAAATCTTCCCAAACTCGACCTACTTCCTTTTCCCACACTTTCTAAAAATCGTAATTCAAATGAACTTAGACTAAAATAACTTCATAATGTTTATCTCTACGTTTAGATGCATATTGGCCTAAATTGCCAAATGAACTAAACATGACTAAACTAGTTGATATTTCTCACATTAGGTATATTCAACACTATGTTGGCAATACATGTATTTCTATAGATGGTCAAATACTTCGACACTGTTTTGACAATGTGAGTAAAACCACAGAGTAATTCCACATTACAGAATGATTTAAGTAATGTAATCTAACTCTCTCCCTTAATGTGAACTCGTAAAAATCAAGGCATTAAGTTGAGCATACTACTAAACTTAGAATAATTGTCGAACGATAATGCTTTAGTAAATATATCCGCTATCATGAAATTTGTTCTGCAAAAAATTAGAATAACCTCCCTTTCAAATACTTTCTCTCTGACGAAATGATACTCTACCTCAATGTGCTTGCTCCAAGAATGATACCTAGGATTAAGAAATAAAGCAATTGTACTTTGATTGTTGCAAAAGATGGAAGTTGCTTGTAACTAATTAAGATTGATGTCCGACAATAGACACCTTAACTAGATAGCTTCTTTTGTAGCATGTGCAGCGACAATGTAATCAACCTATGTCGATGATAATGCAGTCGAATTCTACTTCTTGCTATTCTAAGAGACAAGAACTTTGTTGAATGGAAAGACATATCTTGATGTTAATTTTCTCCTGTAAGCATCTCCAGCCCAATCGACTACATCTGTAAAACCTTGAAGAAGATTAATATGGTCATTCAAATTTCCACCATAGCAAATGCAATAATTCTGTGTCGATTATAAATATCGAAGAACTCTAAGTAGAGCTTTCCAATGAATGAAACTTGGATTTGACATGTATTGGCTTAATGTACTAACTGAATGAGCAATGTTAGGTCTAGTACACATTATGGCATACATAAGAGAATCAATAATAGAATGATAAGGATATTATTTCATCTATTTGACTTCTTCACAAAACTAGGGACATTGGTCCTTCAAATGTTTCGAACCTAGATCCATTGGAGTTTTGGCTGGTTCTCAATTGGCCATTTGATGTTTGAATAATAGGCTACAAATGTACCTTTACTGACTGATATAAATCCATCTACGATCACAATTTCTAAAAATCTATATACCAAGGCAGAAATGGCCTCCCCTGAACCTATCATCTAATTTTTTTTAGTTGTGAGAGGATAGATTTAGCAAGTATGTAGCCCTGCACATGCATTCATCATAGAAAAATGTAGAACAACACAACAAAAAATAAAACAATGTCAAAGTGACAAAATTTGCACACAAGGCTAATGACTCATATTACAACCAAAGTAGAACAAAATAAAGAAGATGTTTGAGGCATTTGGCTCCCTGGGAAATGTGCCAAATGTAGTATTTTTCTTTTATTCAAGATGTTGTGTAGTACAATGGCAAGTGGGATGTGTTCTGATTAGTAGCCTTGGAGATGGTTCATACACCTACTAATTGCATTCCACAACACATTTGCCATCCATATTCAAGAACAAGTTATCACATATTACACAGCACAAACCTATATTACAACAACCCATCACACTACAACACAACATTCATCAACTCCATAACTACACCCTCTTTGGAGATAGAAATAACAAAGGAAAATAAAGATTCACTCAAGCATGCTACAAATAAACTAATGCATGAAAGAGAGGCACTACTCACATTACATCATACTCTTACATTACATAATTATCACATAATCAATAAGCACATAATGCAACAGTAGAAGCAAAAGCATCCCTATTTGATAACAATGATTTGAGGATCCTAAATGCTAGCATTTCTTAAATCAAATTAATGATGTTATTGGTTACAAAAGAGTTCTACTTATGGGAAAAAGAGTGGGGCCCTTTCTCACTTTTGCTTATGGGAATAAGATAATCTAAGTTACAAGGATTAACTTAAAAAACTTAAAAAACTTTATAAGCTCAAGTTTAAACTTTTTATAGTTCTAAAATTCAAGTTTAATATCATAACTCACAAAAATGATTTTAATCCCCCATGCTAAGTATAGGCAATGCAAGTTGGGCTTACAAACACATGCTTCTATACTTGGCCTTGAACCTTAATTTAATATTTGCCACTAGAGGTTGTGGGCTTACACATGCACGATGCCATACTTGGGCCTTATACCAAAATTGTGAATAACATACAAAGTTGAACTTTTCCCATGTACTCTTACATTCCATTGAAATGCTCCTTGAGTCATGTGTTCCAACCCCCACATGCCTTGAATAGAATTTTAAAACATAACTAATAAACTTGACTTTGAAGGCCTAATATCCATGTCTCAAATTGTTTCAAATTTTGGGTAACTAAACATGGAGATAATAATAGTTAAGCTTTAATATTAGGGATTTTGGCCCCTAAATACTTGCAATAAGTTCAAAGTGTCAACTAGTGTTTTCCAGGTAAGGGCTTCTAAATGGCTATAATGCTTCTTGCTTTCCAAGGGGAGGCTCGAACCTGGGACCAAAGAAACTTTGGATGCCAAGCTAACCAGTTGAGCCAACCCCGTTGGGTTAAATGGCTATAATGCTTCTTGGTTTCCAAGGGGAGGCTCGAACCTGGGACCAAAGAAACTTTGGATGCCAAGCCAACCAACTGAGCCAACCCCGTTGGGTTAAATGGCTATAATGGCCTCATTGGAGTTTTAACCAACTAAAGATGTTGTCTCAAGATTTTTTTCTCTAAATGATTATTTGATATTGAAGATGAAACTCAAGGTGGTACTCTTTAAACGCCCTTTGCTAGCACAATACGTGGCCTTCCAAACAAATTTTATCAATCACCGAATTTATTCTGAGACAATACCTTAAGGATTATTCTTTGAAGATCAAAATTTGGTGGTTTAAGGGGCTCTCATGGGCTCAAGATCTTGCTCTCTAGACCAATATAGATTCAAAATCTTTATCTTCTTCGGACTCCATATGTTCGAGGTAACCTTAATAAGCTAAACGTAAATATAATTTTTTTAATGTTTATTTTTTGAAAAAAAAGATTATAGATGTGCTAGACATTACAATGACCCTTATAGCTCCATAGAATTCGTTTTCATGATCTAAATAGGCCTATAACTAAATGGTAACAAAGTGCCCTATAATGGACTTATTTAATAATTGATGGGTAGAGGGATCTTTAACAGCCAGAGAGAAAGTTGCAAATAGTTTATTTAATAAATGTCAAAACCAAAATTAAGAGAGCCAGTCTCTCTCTTTGTTATGAAAATGAAAATTAGCACAAAATTAGGGTTTTCCAACAAGGAAAACTCTCTTTTTGTCCTAGAAATTAAGAAAGCTATTGCATGCCAAAATTGAAACAATGTAAGCCATTAGCTAGCTCTAGTATCATGTGAGTGATTAGAGCATGCAAATATCATTCTAGAGAGAGAGAGAGAGAGAGAGAGAGAGAGAGAGAGAGAGAGAGAGAGAGAGAGAGAGAGAGAGAGAGAGAGAGAGAGAGAGAGAGAGAGAATATCACCATAACTTTTTTAAAGAGAATGTAGCACAATACAAAACAATGAGAGAGGATAGGCAATTTGAGAAAGGGAATGAAACCATCAATAGTTTGGTCCACTTGTACCAAGTCCCTTTGCACATAGAGGGGACCAGACCACTTAATTACATTATTAAAAACTTAGGCCCTTGATACCATGGAGTACATGGCGACTATGCATAGTATAATGAGTGATGTAACTAAGAATAGACATCGTCAACAACTACATTGTAGTAGCCAAATTAACTATTGATATGGCACACATATGATTCTTGGGTTGAAGTGTGTCGACATAGTCTAAGTCAACACATAGTCTTATTTGAGCTACAACATAGACTTGTTATTGCAAAGCTAGATTTATGGACAATGTGACATCACATTTATGAAGCTAAAGTGATTAAACAAAAAAATAATGTAATTTAGAGTACAATTTGCAAGGTAGATATGCATGTTCACAATGTCGTGGCAATACGAATGTGTCATATGAGTCCATATGAATCATTGTTGCTGAGTCAATTGCAAAGGACCTAGACACATCATTTCTGACTATCGCATCGATCCATGATAGTTAACCTTGAACCATTCCACATAAAAAATCAAATATTTTCCATTACTTCCATAGTCGTGTTATAGTGTGTCGACATAGTCTAAGTCACTTGAAATGATGTTTGTGTCCTTCACATTGCATCAACTCTCTTGTTAGAAATTTGCCATTATGTTGCAATCAAACATGCATAATTTGGTGTCAACATCTTCAACACTAGAGTGATGTCCATATGTACACAACAACACATTTTGAGTAGTTTGGGGTTTGGGGTTCACAAAATAGAGTAAGAAAATCTAGAACATTCAACTATTATAGTGACTTGTCATGAATAATTACCAACAAAATTTCTATTCTTCTAACTCCTGTGCACAATCTTTTGTTGCTTTTTCCAAAGCATCATAAACCCATTCACATGTTTATCATGAAGATTTTTGTTTTAAGGGCTCATCATTCTCATGTAGATGTCGAGCCTCCGTCATGTTCCTTTTCATAATATTATGAATGTTTTTGTTTCTTTGCATTTCAAGGTCATTGTTTTTTTGGTTTTGGATTTTGTGTGCTTTGAGGTCTACTTGTCCATTCACAACCATACAACGTGAATATTCCAATTTTTTCACATAATAATGGTGGCATCTTTTCACACAATCTTCTTGCAATACTTCATCTTTAGCACGTTCACCTTCTTCCTCATGTCATAACCTTGGTGCAATAGAATGTAATTGGGAGAAATATTCTAGGATGTAAAATGAGCAATACTTCGTCTTTAACATGTTCGCCTTCTTTCTTGTGTCAACTGCAGTAGAATGTAATTGGGAGAAATATTCTAGGATGTAAAATGAGGATTTATGAACAAGCCAACCTTCTATGATGCTACCTTTTGGCCTTGTGTTTTGTCTCACAAAGTCCTTTAGCACTTTCATAAAATGCTCAACCCATCTAGTGTGCATGGGGGCGGTAGGCAAAGGAATCTCTTTAATTAAATGCACAAGAAGATGAACTAGTATATCCATAAATGAAGTTGGAAAATCTCTTTCAATAGGTACAATGTTTCAATCACATCTCATTGTTTTGATTGCACTTCCTTCCATTTGATTTCTTTTGAGGGGAGCCACCTACAAGACTAACTATCTATCTCATATTATCATGTCTTTCATAAAGTCCCTATTCTCAAACAAATTTTGTACTCCTCACATTCTCTCCTAAACAAATTCAAATAACAATAGGAAGTATAAATTGCAATATTTTTAACCCATTGGTGGGAGTTTAACCCACTTAATTTGTCATCTTTGGTGACTGATGAGTGACATAAGGTGTTTGCATAGCCAATGAAGGCTTGACGGAACTCCATGAGAAAAAAATTCCTAGTTTTCTAGGACCAACTAGCTAAACAGCATAAACTTACGACTTGACATGATTTGGGCCTACAAGAAGGAGAAATTTTACTGTTGATGAATATCTTGAATCAATATGTCTACTCATTAATCCGAGATAAGGCTACGTGTATCTCCATTGATAAATAGCAAATTGGTATATTGTCTCTTTCTTGTGAGGTTGTGATATAATCAATTTTAGTTTATAATAATTCATTAGATCACACAATATATCCACTATATAGTAAAATAATTGTAGTCAAACGACCTTCCACGACTTCATACTATTGAGTATAAGATGTTAGACACCAAAGCATGTGCATGTCAAAGTAGTGCTCAAAAAGCTCATTGAGTGTTCTATCAACAAAACAGATCATAAAGCACATGTGTCTCCTTCTAGCCTCTCATGTCATTGGCATAAATGATAGAACATTAGGTGTATGTGTTGCACTGTTGCACCATCAATTTACAACACTTATATTACTCTTGATGTCAACTAGCTATTGGAAATCTCATATTCATCATGTTTATCATAATCATCACATTAGTTGATTTGATTGATCATACATATGCACTAAGCATCTCTCTCTCTCTCTCTCTCTCTCTCTCTCTCTCTCTCTCTCTCTCTCTCTCTCTCTCTCTCTCTCTCTCTCTCTCTCTCTCTCTCTCTCTCTCTCTCTCTCTCTCTCTCTCTCTCTCTCTCTCTCTCTCTCTCTCTCTCTCTCTCTCTCTCTCTCTCACACACACACACACACACACACACACACACACACACACACACTTCACACGAATAATCATCAGAATGAACTATAATCAATGAGTGTTATCCTATTTATGAGTGACTTTAAAGGTGTCCTTTTTATCTAGGGTTGTAGACTTGTAAAACACCCATTCATTTAAGAATCATGATATTTGCCTACCAATCAACCATATACAACATGTGACAATACCATATGCAATACATTATTTATGTATTGGTCCACTTTCAACTCCAATGCTAGTCAATTTTGCCAATCCTTCCAATCAAGTAATAAGTCATGATTATTTGATTATCGAGAAAAAGAAACGTCCATGATGCACCATAACATTATACAATTGTTTGCATAATAAAACTGTCAACAAGGGATAAAAATTCCCTCAATTTTGGTGACATCTATGGGCCAAGTCTGGCCCATCTTGAAAATCTTACAACTCTCCGATCATATGACCTGGCGAATCACGTCCAAGCTTGACTACAAGCTTCACATATGCACTTCATAATTATATCTTTAATGGCCACAAAATGGTGTTGTAAGGCTTTTTGTTGGTCAAATCACAAATAAAAGGTATTTTCTTCAACCTTAAGGTCCCCTAAAGCAAACTTGGTTACCTTCCCACAGACGAGCTAAAACACCTTTCACATCGGACACATAACTTGCCATGCTAATGAAAACCTAGCATGGCAGCCAAGCCTCAAGGGGTGAGATCCCCATGCTGCCTCTACAATGTGACGTACGAGGTGGCTACCATCCATCCTTGTGAGATGTCGTAGTCAAAATGCAAGAGGTAAAAAAGCAAGGGAAACTTGAGCCCTTGGATGACAACGATTTCAACTCAATAAGGTTTCTCACTTAGCTAGCACCGAGCACAAAACAAAACAAAACTAGTTCTTCTTTGAGGGAAAAAAAAAATTAGTTTATGGTTATTACTATGATTTTTTCACATTTAGGCAATGTACATAGAATTTCCAAAGGATGAAAAAGACAGGCTTTTAATGTCAGGTGCCCATATAATGGTACAAGTTAAGTGAGAGAGAGTCAATGAGTGAAAGTTGGTGCAAGTTAAGTGAGGAGAGTCAAGGAGTGAAAGTTAAAGCACCTAACAGTGCAAGTTAAGTGAGAGAGAGTAAATGAGTGGAAGTTAAAGACTCTCCATAGTCTAGACTCTAGTGAAACAAGAATCCCATAAAATCCCATAAACTGCTTTTAAAGCCACTCCACAATGTGGATGGTACCTATCTAAGTAGCTGGTACAGCCTTCCATAAGATATGTAACAGTTCGTGGTCTATACCAGGATTCGTGGCCAAACACCGTCCATCTGCCCAAGGCTTTGTGGCTAAATCTCGTCTGTTCCTTAGCAGTATGCAACCACGGATCGGGGCGGTCCATCCTGGGCTCTGTGGCTCGATCTCATCCGTTCATTGACCGATCCATCATCCGTATATATGTATATATATATCTCGTCACGAGAAGATCCAGGCTTTTCACATTTCTCTTTCTGCTCCTCTCTCTCTCTCTCTCTCCTCCCCTCGCGCCTGCTGGGTCAGTCTGCGAATCTGCGATGCTAACGTTCTTCCGTCTTTGGTATGCCCACCATAATCAGCTCCAAGATGCTCTCCCTCGCAGCGTTTCCATAATTAGCCGGCCTGATGTTGCACCTTTGTACATTGTAACTGCTGTACTGCTGTGATTTTTCGCTCCAGAACTCGCTGCAGGTCATATGATTTTGCTGTAGTTACTTCTTGCAGCTTACATCTGTTAGTACAGGCAAAGTGCTTAAATATGTGGCTCTGGAGTGAAAGAAAGCAAGAAATATGAAGAGATTTGCATTGGGCTTACTCTCCCCTTCCCTTCCGAGCTGAACACTGAGCACTATATTGTGTGACAGATTTGCGCTAAATTTATTTCGTCACAGATCTATACTCTTCAAACAGATTGCAATCATTCTGGTAGATGAAACCAGTGCTTGGCCATAATTGAATGCCAGTGTTATATTCAGCTCCTACACTCTTGCAATTGATAGAACTGTTAGCACTTCGCTGCAGTCGAGAGCTGCAGCCTAAGTGTTCACACTCGATCTGAATTTCTTGAGGCCTTGGAGGCTTGGAGCAGGGCATGTCTTAAACTTATTGAAGATCTGTCATGGCAATCTTCAGAAGTTCTGAAGAATTAGTTTCCTCAGTACAGGAATTGGATTCTAACGATGCTTTCTCTGCAACATTGTTTGGTAGGTCGATAGCAAAAATATCATGAGCGATGATGATAGCAAAGTGTAGAGCTATTATTTGTATTGCATGTCTTGTGGCTTTGTTATATGTAGCTATTATGAATTTAGAATTGTCTATGATCATTTGTTCGTGTGCATTCAATCACATAGATGTTTTGAATATAGCAAACACGAACCATGTTTGCCAAGACTAGTTATGGAACCAATTTCCTTCGGAAATGTTTGGAATTTTCTTTCATGTATTTCTTGTAAGCATAATATGTGAGATGCCATAAGATTGTAGTTTGTTATTGCGTTTTTGTAATGTGTGCATGAGTATCTAGCTTTAAGTGTTTGTACCATTAGAGGTGTTTTTGCTTAGTTTTGTATATTTGTACTTGTATTTTTCAAGTTAGCAATTGATAGCAAATGCTGCACTTTTTTACATATGTTAATGTGGAAATGTCAGTCTAAATAAAGGGTTTTTTTTTTTTCTTTTCACTCTAGACAGTGAAGTGTATGTTAATCCATGTTGTCTCATTCCAATCGGATCAAATTGTAGCTTAACGAATTCTATCACGTCAGTAATCATAGCTCAAAAGATGTTAATCAATAAAGCTCTAAAGTGAATTATACACAAGCAATGATCAATCAATTGTACAAAGCAAAATCATCACAAAACAAGGTGTCAACATACTCATCGATCACCATTATATATATCAAAAGGCACTCTACATCAAGATGATGCCTTATGCCACGTCATATGACAACATCAAGAAACACTTAAACTACTTGTTTAGCCGACTAGGACTATGAAATGTCCATTTATTCTAACAGTTTAACTAACAATCCCTCTCTCATTTCATAGTCTCAGTCTGGATTATAAGAACTAATTCCTAACAAATCCCTCAAGAACACAAAACGTTGTTTGACTAAAGCCTTTGTCATTATGTCAGCAAGCATTCTGGCAGTCAGACAATATTTGAGCACAAGCGATCCTTCTTGCACTAGGTCTCTTATGAAATGATATTGTATGTTGATATGTTTGCTCCTCTTGTGTATTCCTGCATTCTTTCTCAGAAACAGAGATCCCTAATTATCATTCTGAAGGGTCATTAATGATCTTTCTATCGCCAATTCATAATCCAATCTTGAGAAGGAATTCATCTAGACGTAGATACCACATTCTAGATGACTGTTTAAGGCCATACAAAGCCTTCTTCAAGAGACATACCTTCTCACTTCCATCCCTCTAGAGGTGATTGCCTCATGTAAACTTTCTCCTGTAGCTCCCCATGCAAAAAGGCCGTTTTCACATCCATCTGTTCAATCTCCATGTCAGGTATGGTCACCCAAGCTATCAGCAACCTGAGTGACGACATCTTCATTAATGGGGCAAATGTCTCCATGTAGTCTATCCCCTCTACCTGACTGAAGCCTTTTGCCACCAATCGGGCTTTGAATCTCTCAACATTCCCATCAGCTGTGTACTTAACCTTGAACACCCATTTGCTTCTGATTTCTTTTCTCCCAAGAGGCAAGTCTACCATGTCCCATGCATCATTTTCTTCAATTGATCTTAATTCCTCCTCCATGGCATGTTGCCATTGTTCCCATTCTGGACTTTCTTGTGCTTCGGGCAGGCTCTCAGGCTCTTTAATGACTTTGTATTCAACAGCTTTGTATCCTATGAATCTCATTTCATCATATCTATTGGGTGCTTTTCTTTCTCTTACTGACCTCTTGGGTCTGTGTAGCAGCTCATTACCCACAGTAGGGTCGGGGTCCTCAGTATCCTCCTGGTTATTGTCTTCACCCACATGCTCATAGTCTGTGACTTCTATTGTCCCACTGAAAGTTGCCTCACATCTGTCCTCGATGGTTATCATCTCTGATTGTCCTACTTCCTCCTTAGTGCCTTCTTCCAATAGCTCTAATTCTTCGAAAATTACATCTCGTGATAACACCACCTTATTCTTGCAGGGGTCGTATAGCTTGTATCCTTGTGCATTGTCTAGATACCCCACAAATATACATGGGTTTCGTCTCTTGTCCAATTTCTTTCTTGTTTCCTCAGGAACATGCACATAGGCCCTACATTCGAAGATCCTCATATGCTCCACTGAAGGCTTTCAACCAATCCATACTGTTTCTGGTGTGCTATCCTTCCTCAACTTTTTGTAGAGTCCGTCTTCTATTATTGCTGTAGCTAGATCCTCTCTGTTCTTTGTTATGCAGCATTTGTCTCCTAAAAAGCACCTCCAGGCCCATTTCGGTCATCCTTCTCACGGATAACAGATTGTTATTCGGGTATGGCACATACATAACAAACTCAAGACTCCACCCTTACTGCTTGGAAGTTTCATGCACACATTGCCAATTGCTGGTGAATATAGGCCCATGCCATCTCCAATGATTACCTTTCTTGCTAAATGGATTACTTGATAATCCGAAAAAACTTTCATATCAAATGTCATGTGGCCGGATGCTCATGAATCCAAGCACCTTACAGTAGCCACCAGGGCTATGTCTTTCTCTTCTGATTCTGCCACGCTTGCATGTGCTAGCACCTTCCTTTTCATGTCCTCAATCTTTCTTCGACACTCTCTCGCTATGTGTCCATTGATGTTACAATAATAGCAGACGACGCCTTTTCTTCTTTCTTGATGACTACCTCTTCCAGCCTAGTTTTGCACGTTCACAGCAGGTCCATATTCCAATTGATCTTGGCTACTCCCTACGTCCTTCCTTGGATACTCCTGCATGTGTGCAAAATTCATATGACTGAGCTTCCCAATCAAAGTGTGCTCCTCGTTTGGTGTTAGGCTTCTCCTACGTTCATCTTCTTGGAGTAATTTTTGTGTCACGAATCCTAGCTCAAGTTCATCGATCTTGCATCCTTCAAGTACCATGATAAGTGGGTCGTATGAGGCCGGGAGGCTTCCTAGAATGGTGAAAATAAGGTGGGTTTTCTCAACGGGTGCGCCTACAGCCTCTAGTTGCCTTGATAATCCTTTCATTTTGTCCAAGTGCGTGCTCAGGAACTCCCCTTCCGCCATCCTTGTAGTGGCTAGTTTTCTCCTTAGCATCAAGACATTCGCAACACTCTTTCCTTCGTAGATTGATGCCAGAGTATCCCACACCTCCTTAGCGCTCTTTGCAAGTCTCTTTCCAAGTGTTAGGTAGATCATCACAAGCACCTTGTATTCCCTGTCCATGAATGCCTTTTTTGTCACTTCATTCATCTGCACTCCTTCGCCATCAATAGCAGGTGCCCTCTCGATTCCTTTGATAATTCTCCAGAGTGCCTTATCCGTCAGAATCATCTTCATTCTGCATCGCCATAGCGGGTATCCATCAGCACCCTCCAACTTTTCTATGTTCCTTGCTTCAGTAGTGTGTGCTTCCATCGCCATCTCCTTGAATGTATAGAATGGTCCTCCTTCGCGACCTGTCACTGTCTAGAGCGAGAGGATGATTGTGCGTGAGCGGACGATTGCGATCTATATCGTGTCGTACTGGTTGTAGTAATAGGTAATGACAAAAGACCAAGCGATTCTATGGCCCTGTAACCTTTGTAGCTAAATGACTTCTATCATGTCAGTAATCACAGCTCCAAAAGTTGTTAATCAATAAAGCTATCAAGCGAATCATACACAAGCAATGATCAATCAATCATACAAAGAAAAATGATCACAAAACAAGGTGTCGTTATACTCATCGATCACCATTATATATATATCAAAAGGCACTGCACATCAAGATTCTACCTTATGCCACGTCATATGACAACATCAAGAAACAATTAAACTACTTGTTCAGCCAACTAGGACTTTGAAATGTCTATTAATTCTAACAGTTTAACTAACACAAATGCCATTGTGTCAAGAGTGAGTCATTGTGTTTATGTAATGTACATGTTATAGCCTTTGATTTCATGAATTGTTTTCTTGCAAAATTAATGTTAATATTTGGTCTGATTTGGATTTCTTTCACAATTTGATGTATGGGGCTCCATGTATGTTCGACGCTTGTTTTGTATAGATGTTCGAGCTTGTGTCTTGTTCGTTCTTCAAATTTTAGCATTTGTGAATTGTATCCATATGACAGGCTCTCTCCATTCAGGAATTATTTTTTTGAATCTGTCATTTACTTCGTTGAGGAGGCCATTTTCAATGTCATAATTTCCAATGCACAATTCAATTCATTCCTTTTGTTATTTTCAATTGTTAATGCAAACCACTCATGGAAGCAATATCATTTTGTAGTGAGTTTCTTGATTGCAGTACGCCAATTCGAAATTCTTTTGTAGCAAGTATTTATTATATTCCTTGGTTTGTATAAAAACATGATCATTATCTATGTTTGTAAAATCTTATTATAAGAACAGATGTGGTATATTTAGTGGAATTGCATCTTGATGCAAACATTGATTGTTAATTTGTTCAATGTCATTGCATGTGAGTGATGCACTTTAAAATGATTTAAGATGGCAATTGTTAACCGATTATTTGTCATGCAAAATGGGACTAGTATTAGGATTTTTCCTTAATATATTGCCAACAAGATCTTAAAAATTGATTCATACTCACAAAAACGAAATGAGCACAGTCCACTGAAGAGATTAGAAATGGTTTGAAGTATTACTGGAAATTAGATTCAATGAGAAGTTCAGTTCTGAAATAGAGTGATAGTGCAACAAAATAATGCAAGTTTCTCAAGCATCAAAGACAACCATTGTCTGATCAGAAAATGAGGAGTCATAGATGTCCGTGTTCTGATCAGAGTGAGTTATAAACGATCTTGATAAAACAGAAGTGAAGTGCATTCAAATCACAATGATCATTCATCTATGTTATACACAGATAGAAAACCGTATTGCTGCTATATTACATTGAAGCACAACAACGACAGTTACAACCAGAATGACGGCATAACTGGGAGGCTCAAAATCATTCATCTCATGCACGCAACATCACATAGAGTGTGCTGGGATGATCCATTTATAGATTGCATCCATCTATTAATTACAATAAATGTTTTTCATCTAATTAGCCAAGTCGTTGTACTTGGAAGTATTTGGCTTGTGATGACAACTATACAATGTGTACACGGTCAACGAGTAGTGACGCGAACGAGGACGTTGTATTTTTCTCTCACTTCACATTTTTTGGGAAATGGCTTTCTCTCACTTCGTATTTCCAGGAAGTGGCTGGAATCGTTCCTCTTTGAAAATAGACCACCTTCGAGATTTTGCAAAAAAGCCAAAGGTCTTGTAAAACAGTTCAATTTGATAAAGTAGCAAATGCGAAAAAGATGAAGGTGTTGAAAATAGTCAAATTGTTGAACTATGCTAAAGTGTATCATTTTGGGGAATGCGAAAAAACCAAAGCTGTTGCAAAACATAGTTCTGCAAACTGTTGCGAATGCTAATTCGTGGAAGTCCTTGAAGATGGCCAAGTCTTCAATGTTCTTCAAATTATTGAGCTTAACATCTGAACATAAAAATGATAGGATTGGTTACCCTTTGTTGGAGATCAGCCGGAAGCCCATTGTAGTCATTCTTCAAATAATTCGGTTGTCTAAGTTGTGATTCCTGCAGGTATTAGATGAGCAGAAATAGAACCCAAAATGGGTTTCACCTGATCCTAGATCAAAGATCAGTAAACGTGCAGGAAGAATCTTGAGATAGAAATTAGTATTCACCAAGGAGACAACTATGGACTTAATTTCCAACAGTCCCCCTTAAGGTCACGGTTGGTGCCTTGGTATCTTCGTCAGGTTCAGCATGTTAAAAAACTTTTGATGCTTGCTCCTAGGAAGCGCTTTGGTGAAGATGTCTGCAACCATTTCTGTTGTGGAGCAATATTGAAGAATCACTTGCCCTGAGAAAACTTTATCCCAAATGAAATGATACTGGATTTCTATGTGCTTAGATTTGCCATGAAATCTGAGATTCAGTGACAGCGCAATACAACTCAAGTTGTCACACAAAATGGTGGTAGCATTTAATTGAGTGTGATGTAAGTCGTGAAGTAATAACCTGATCCATGCGGTTTCTTTTGAAGCTTGACATGCTACAATATACTCTGCCTCGGTCGAAGCAAGCATGACTGATTTTTGCTTCCTTGAGTTCCACGAAATCGGTCCCCCTACCAAATAGAAAGAGAACCCGGAGGTAGATTTTCTGGTGGAGACTATTCCTCCCCAATCTGAGTCGGAGGAGCCTCATAGGACGAGTGGGTCGATAGCATTTCCATCATAACATAAAATGTGAACTAAACTTTCTTGAATATATCTCATCACCCTTTTAATGCTTTCCAATGAGAGATCCAAGGATTAGACATAAATTGACTTAACGTGCTAACAGTGTATGCTAGATCTAGTCTAGTACACAACATTGCATACATCAAACACCCTATAAGTGAATGGTAAGGGTACTTCACTAAGTCGAGTACTTCACTTTCAGAATCAGCACAAGTAGGTTTAGTCATATACTATACTTGGATCCATTAGAATATCAATTGGTTTGCAATCAGACATATGAAAATTTTCTAAAATGCCTTTTAGATATGTCTGCTGGCTAAGATAGAGCTTCTCCTAAAGTCTATTTCTAGTAATGTGAATTCATAGCAAAGAATGAACAGCTCCTAAATCAGTCGTGTCAAAATCTTTTGACAGATCACTCTTAGTAGTGTGCAGTAGAGAAGTGTCGTTAGACAAAATGAGCACATTATCTACGTAAAGAGCTATTGAATTGAATGGAAACCTATATGCGTGGAATAAACATTATAATCAACTAAATTGTTTGCAAAACCCAATGAGATAAGGTAAGAGTTGATCCTTTTGAACCATGCTCTTGCGGCCTGCTTCAGACCATAGAGTGCTTTGTGCAACTTGCACACTTTGTGCTCTTGGCCTTTGACTTCAAATCCTTCTAGTTGGAAGGTATACAGCTCCTCTTTGACGTTAACTTGAGAAACATTGTCTTGACATCCATCTGGTGCATTTCAAGGTCTTCCACGACTGCTAATGCAATCAGAGTTCTGATAGACTACATCTTGACGACAGAACAGAAAATTTTTGATAATCCACTCCTTGGACTTGAGTAAATCCTTTAGACAAATATGATTGTACTATCAATCATTAAGAGTTATTGGTTGCTTAATCCAAATATCTATCAAGTTCTAGGTGTTAGATCTTGATCTAGATGCTTTACACTATGATCTAAGCAAGAGCAATGGATCAAATGATCAAAAACATGGATGGGCAGCCTCACATGTGTGGAGGACAGTACCAGTATGGCCTGTTTATAGAGAGTAAAGTACATTAACTTACAAATGCATTTCATTCGTCAAAACTCAAGACAAATGTGAAAATTACAACAGAAATTATTTTTGAACGGGATCTTGACTATCCCTTTGCCTTTCACACGTATGGTGCTTGAATCTCTGAGGTCGATGAATTGATCTCTGTTGTAAGCTGCATACTTGGTAAACAGTTTCTTGTGAGAGGTCATGTGTTGGGTAGCATCGTTGTCCAGGTACCAATTGTCGTGATCTTCATTGCCACTGTTGTAAGCCATTAACAAGTGTGTATCTTGCTCCTTAAATTCCACCACATTGGAGGAGTCTGGCTGTTGTTTGCTAAAAATATCACTTTCAACTTGATGTACCTTGTAGATCTCAAGTTATTTGATCTTGATAGGATCTCACATGTGTGGAGTCTATTCCCACGTGTGAAAGAATGTACATAAGTCATTTTTATAAAGTTAGATTGATTTTAGCTTGATCTACGCTAGTGTGAAATTGACCTTTGAGTAGAATCTTGAAAATGGTCAAATTGGTCAAACTTTGTGTAAATAGATTGGACTTCCATGTGAATGAGTTATTACTCACACATGTCAAGATTCCATTCACATGTGTGGATAAGCTTCTAGAAGATAAGATAGAAAGATTCCATTAAATCCTATTTTATAGGAAATATTCCTATAAATGTGGAAGACTAGCTTTTTTTTTTTCTAGCCAAAGAGAATAGTCAACTTTGGGAAATGAGCACATATGGCTCCTGTTGGTGGATCTGGATGACTAGGCCCTCTTCACACGTGTGAAGGCCTGCTAGAAAGTACACAGCTCGTGGATGTACTTGATCTATAAAGAGATCAACTAAATCAATAACAAGTTGATGTGACATTGGCAGATTCTAGTTTTGTTGTGATTTCCACATTTGTCATGAGTTTTGATGAATGAAATGCATTTGTAAGTTATTGTACTTTACTCTCTGTAAACAGGCCGTACTGGTACTATCCTCCACATGTGTGAGGCCGCCCATCCATTTGTCTACATTTGTTTTGATTGTTTTGAGGTTCTATCATAGTTTACTTGATTTTCAAGTTGGAGTCCGTACTCAGACAGAGTTTCACACGTGTGAAACCAGAAAGTACACCTACCTTCATTAATGATTGTTCTTATTAGAAGACAGCCATCGTCTGATAAAAAATTGAGGAACCGTAGATGTCCGTGTTCTGATCAGAGTGAGTAAATGAGCGTTATAAAATAGAAAGGAAGTGCATTCAAATCACAATGAGCATTCATCTATGTTATATACAGATAGAAAAGCGTATTGTTGTTGGGTCGGACAGTATCAAAATTTACAAGTATCGCAAAATGTACAATGACTCAAAAAATACTGACTCAAAAAATATAGAAATTTTTGAGTCGATCCGGTATTGAAATATTCTAGAAAATTCGATCCTGAATTTTTTGATACTCTAGTCAAAAATTTGAGCCTTCTGTTTCTAGTTTTTCAAGATGCTCATTATTGAATGGATTTGAGGCTGAGCATCGAATTAAAACAAAGGAGTCTAGGGCTTAGGTTTTACAATTTGGGGTAAGGGGCTTTAAGAATATAAAGGATCAAGGTCCGATTTAGGGTAAGGGGATTTGGGGTAAGAGATCTAAGAAAAGGGGCTTAGGGATCTACTTTATGAGATTTAAGACAAGGCATTTAGGAAAAGGGACTTAGTGTTTCAGTTTTAGTGTTTTAGGATAAGGTTTCTAGGGAAAAGGGTTTATGGTGAGGGGTAAGGAGACTAGGGCTTAGGATTTAGGATTTGGAGTAAAGGATCTAGGAGAATGGATTTGGGCTAAGGAGATTTACAATAACAAATCTAGGGAATTAAAGGGTTTAGGGCAAGGGGCTTTGGGATAAGAGATCTAGGAAATAGAGATTTAGAGGTCCATTTCATGGAATTAAGGTATGGGATCAGTGTTTTACAGTTGGAGATTACGGTTAGATGTCTAGGAGAAAGGGTTCACCTTATCTATTGATTTTACCTAGTAGTGAATTTTTTTAATTATGACAATATGCTAACCCGATTGATAGCAAAAATTCCAATCTCTTGAAACAGTCGAAAGCAGACCTCAATAACATTATCATCAACCAAATCAAAATACATTACTGCCACGAATACTACAAAGAAGGCAATTTGGCTGAGGCTCCTACTAGCAGAAATCGACCTTGCACAATCACATCTAGCGACTATCTTTTGTGACAACCAAAGCACCATAGCTCTCTCTCTCAATCTGATATTTCATTTTTTGAACGAGCATATCGAAATCAGATAGCACTATTTGAGAGAGAAAGTGCAAAGTAAGGAGGTATTCTTAGTCTACTACAAGACAGAATCAATGGCAACAAATTACTTCACAAAGGTTCTATCAAAGGATCACCACCTCAGATTCAACGACATATTGAATCTGAAAATCAAAAGTCTTCAGGATCCACATTAAGAGAGAGTGTTGAAATTTGATACTCAATCTCAAATCCATTCAATAATGAGCATCATGAAAAACCAGAAACATAAGGCTCAAATTTTTGAGTAGAGGATCAAAAAATTCAAGATCAAATTTTTTAGAATATTTCGATACTGGATTGACTCAAACAATTCTATATTTTTTTAGTCAGTATTTTTTGAGTCATTGTACATTTTTTGATATTGTCGGTCTAAAATCCGACCCAACGACTTCGTGTTGACAGTCCGCCCACTTTGTACATGCATTAACTGCAATGAGGCGGTTGTAATAACTACAACAAAAGGTAGTTGCAGATATTTTGTAGAATATCAATCCTAAAATCTTCATCAGTTTTTCTGTAGCCAACGTTATCACACTCAACCAGTTGAAATTATTATTTCAAGCAATTGTACTCGTTGATGATATTAATCAAAGTGCAAATTCTCAATCTCACTAATGTATTAATTCATTGTGCATTTGTTTGAATCACTCAATTTGAATATTCTGTTGTTGTTTGTGGCACTTCCGATCTTACACGCACCCGCTCGAGCTTCCACTGACTAACCTATCAATTTCTGACATCCTTACCCCTCACAATAAACTCTTCTCGCTAGATGCCTTACCTTAAACTCTAAATCTAAATCACTAAGTTGCTTACTCTAAACACTAAAACTAAAAAACCAAGCTCCTTTTCCTAGATGCTTTACTTTAAATCATCCCGTAAATTGGGTCCCTAAACCTCTTTTCCTAGATCTCTTATCCCAAAGCCCCTTACCCTAAACCCCTTAATTCCCTAGATCCTAAAGCCCTTTACCCACCAAATCCATTTACCTAGATCCCGTGTGTTAGTAGATCCGTAAATTCCCTTCCCTAGATCCCTTATTCTAAATCCTAAACCCTAAGCCCTAAGCTCTAAACTCCTTGCCCTTAACCTAAATCCATTTTCCTATATTCATATTCTTGAATTCCAATCCTAAGCTCTAAAGCCTAAGCCCTAAGCCCTAACCTCTAAATCCAAAGCCCTTAACTATTATTTGTAAGTCATAAACCCTAAATCCTAAAACCTAAATCATTGACCCTAAACCTTAAACTATAAATTCTAAATCCTAAACCCTAAATCTTAAATCCTAAACCCTAAACTCTAAACCCTAAATCCAAAATCCTAAACCCTAAACCCTAAACCTTGAACCATGAACCTTGAACTCTATACCCGAAATCGTATACTCTAAACCCTAAGCCATGGACCCTAAACTCTTTAGTAAAAATTCCAATTGCCAGATATGTAAATTTCCTATTCTACAACCCTTATTTTAAACTCTAAATCATAAGACCTAAGCTTAACTCCTTGTCCCTTATCCTAAACACATTTTTCTAGATTTATTTTTCTAAATCTCAACCCTAAGCTTTAAAGCCCAAGCCCTAAGCCCTAACCTCTAGATCCAAAGCCGTAGACTCCTATTTGTAAGTTCTAAACCCTGCGTACTGCATACCATTCTATCATATGTGAGCATTGAAGCTTTTTGCCTTTGCCTTGATGTCCTCCTTGTATTTTGACTTGAAGGTGCTTCTTCACCATCATCATCCAAAGTATCATCAACATTGTCATCAACATCAAGAATCTTACATCCTCCTTTGTCCTATCATCAAGAGTAATGTTGACATAGCATACACATCCAAAAAAAAAAATACTCGATAGTCGGCCTCACGCCGAATAGCATCTCAAAAGGTATCTTTCCATCCAAAACAACACTTGGCCACCTATTACATAAATAATGGCACACAACAAAGATTCACCCCAAAAAGGTCTTGGAAGATTGGCAACTATCCTCATGGCTTTGGCTCCTTCACATAAGGTTCTATTCTTCCTCTCGGCCACTCTACACCATTGTCACTCCTCTAGAAGTTGATTTTGGTGCTGAATTGGACCTCCCTTACAATCTTGAACTTGACAAGGACATCATACACCTCATCCTTGCTCTTTAACAGATACACCCAACAAAATCTACTAAAATCATCAACTACATACATCTTAGCACCACCATTGCTTATTGTAATAACTCCATGAATATCCAAATGCACAAGTTGGAAAGGTCTAGTAGATCTAGATCTAGATATCTTATAAGGTAATCTATGTGACTTTGATAAAGCACATTGCTCACAAACATGATTCATGCTAGTTAGAGATTTTGGAAGACCAAAAACAACTTGGCTCTTTGTCATTACCTCCAATGACTTGAAGTTGAGATATCCCAATCTCTTGTGCCATACCTCTTGCATTGACAATTGCTCCTTTGCCATATATCCAACTTGGTTAGCAACAACACAAGCATCTCCAATCTCTTGTGCCATACCTCTTGCATTAAGAATTGATCCTTTTTCATACATCCAACTTGGATAGCAACAACACAAGTGTCAAGTTTAAACAATTTACTTTGCCTCTTCCCTTTTGCAATCACTTCATCTTCCTTCTTGATCAAGCAAGCATCTCCATCAAACTCCACCTTAAGACCCTTGTCAAGCACTTGACTAAACTACAAGATTTCATAATGATTGATGGAATGAACAAAACGTTCTTCCAATTCACATTCCTATTAGTAGAGAGAGAAATAGGAATTGTGCCAATCCCCTTGAGTGCACACTCACCATCATTGGCCGTACATCTCTATAAGGTTAACCATAAAAGAATGTGAGAAGGGCAAATCCATGCCATTCTGATCCCTATGAATGTCACCGTTCTTGCATAAGTCCATGTGCTTTGAGAGCGTTTTGGTCAACAACCCTATTTTTTGACCTTACTCAATATTAGCATTGAAGTGCAAGTAGTTTATATTATTATCATCTAGGGAAAAGAATTATAAGCTTTCAATTTGTGCTTGTTTGATAAACATGTGTAGTCAATTGCAAATGTATCCATAAAAAACCGCTTCTTAAAACAATTGTATATTTCCACCATAACTTATAAATAACCATTGTTCTTTAGAATAAATGCTTTTTGAATTTGCTTATAGGCTATACCTAAATAGACATCGTAATTAATTCTTGTGATGAAGCCATGGTTCCACCAAAGAGTTTGTATATTCTTATGTTTCACAATGTGTAACTAGCCCAAGGCTATACTTCAAAAAAAACAACTTTTGGAAAGCCCTATGAGAGTGTTAAGCCTTGCTTTATGGAGTGATTTTATACCTCTTAGCAGTTTATTCATTAACAAAAATGATCTCTACACATTTCAATAGACTTGAAGTATTACAGTACATATTGCTATATGTAGTACAGTTGTTGAGATGGAATCTTTCTATATTCATACCTAAAATCACCAATGTTCAAGGTATGTGTCAAAACACAAAGAGTAGTGTCAAATTTTCAGTTGCCTATGGTAGAACAACAGATCAATTGTGAAGAAACTATTAGACTTAGTTGCACTATGGAAAGAAAACTAAAAAAATATCAAGGTATGTTGGTAATAAATGCAAGTCCATTGTTGTCCACCTATTGAATGTTGTGTAGATAAATGTGGTTACATGTAGCGCTCCAACACACTATCAAAGAGACACTTCATCGCTGAAGGTGCTCACACAAAAGGTTATGTATTGTATAAAGTCTTTCCTTATACAATATATGCAAGTCTTATACGATACATGCTTGTTTTGAAACATCCTATTGCATCAACAATTCACAATATACAATAATCTAGAATAAATTCAGCGGCAACAATGTCTTCAAAGAAGGATGAAAGTTCTCATTGCTTTTGCTTTGAAAATTAAAGCTTTAAATGATGAGTTAGCATGTATTGAAGAGAGCATTAAGGATGTTGAACTTGTGCAAGTAGTTCTTAATGTCTTGTTAGGAGATCATGCTAAATTGGTGCAAAACTTTGCTATTCAAGAGACATTCATGCCAAGTATGGAGGACTTGCAAGAGGTCTTGGTGTTTTTCCTTGTTAGTGTGCACACACGCGCTTGTGCACATGCACGCACACATGCACACAAGTTTCATGGAAACTATATCACTTATCTTTGCTTTATATCAATGAGTTTTACTCACAAGAAGTGAGGTAGAATTTAAAAAAAGGAATAGCCAAAGATCTGAAATGAGAGATCCTAAAATCCATCATTGTATCTTAAAGGTAGATGTATGAATAAATCTAAACACTATTTTCTTATGACAAGGAAAGTTTCTATCATGTCTTCTTAGAAAGTTTACATTTTGTAATTCCATATCAAGCTATGAAAGTAATATAAGAGATAGCGAAATGTTCTATTAAACACTAATCTCTCTCTCAAATGAGATATTTTTATCAAGTTCTTACACTAAGAACTATTTTAGAAACATAGGAACCCTCTTGGTGTTAAGAAGAGATGTATCATCAAGGGAGAAAAGAAATTGGATTTGAGGGGAAATAAAAATGCAAATGCTAGCTTAATGTTAGTAAATCTATAATAGAAGTTTATTCTAGGGCCAAGAGCCATGATTTGAAGCCTAAATCTACATGTTAATCTCTCTCTAGGGCCAAGTGTCACTTTCCATTGGACTAACACATTAAAAGTATTGTTCACATTTTAGGTAAATTGGAGGGAAGCCACCTCTAGGGTTCATCATGAAGGGCCTAGTGGATCAAGTTAGAAGTTTCTAGAAGACCTCAATTTGAAACTCAAGACATATAATTGGGAGTAAAAACTACTCATTCATAACTTTTTTTCTATTTAAAAGAGTAGAGTGAGTAGACCAAGCTCTATTGATGAGAAAGAGCAAGTTTTGGTGTTGATGCTTTGTATTCCATTCCATATTGTTTTAATTAATTTTGATGTCATTTTATCGTGGATATATTTGTTGTAGTGGAGATTGATTGTGTTATCCCTTTTGTTTTGCTACGTCTCAAGTCTCAATTTTGCTTTATATCGGTAATTTGGTGTGTGTCATTGTTTCCATTTTTAGAATAGGCCACTTCATGGTGACACAAAATGGGACACTTAACATTATGGGACTAGGCCACTTATCCCATGTTGACACAAACTACCACTAGTTACATGTAAGGTCCCATTTTGTTGAGTGCCAATATTTTTGTGGCCCAAGCCTATGCATCAAGACAACATGCAAGCCACTTGCATGTGGTAAGCATAAGTCATGCATTTAGACATGTAGTGAAAATTGATAAAGAAACATAAGACACTTCTAGTACTTATACACATAATTTTTTAATTTATTTATGATGTTAAGTCCTTGCTTTCCATTGTGAAGCTCACGTGCTGTGTTGACATCTCAATACTCATTACTTGCATGTAAGGTCTTTATGTGTTGATTATCACATTCAATGTCCACAACAATACTAACACCAACATGCAATATATTAGTAGATTAAAATATGGTGCCCAAGTTAAACCATCCAATAAGCTAGTAACATTCAGCTCTTTTGCTTTCCTAGAAAGATGTATCATTCTATGTGACTCAATGAATGTTTATGAGCACTTGAGAATTAAGTCTGGAGTCCTGATAGTATTCTATATCCAATTAAAGCCTACTCACTGTGTTATGTAATTTTCTATATCATCTTATAAACAAATGGCACAAAAGCTTGTTTATGTGCATATCTTTGATAATATTATAACTAGTAATTATTGGAATTGAGAATTATATTTTTTTTATGTGCATAAAGTGAGATCATTTAGATAAAAATAATTCACATGAACTATCTAAGAATGAAATGATTGATTATTCATTGAAGCATCAAATATTGAATTCTTCATTAAGGTGGAATATTGATCACAATTATGAATTTAGTTGTGGCTTGCCTATATTCTAATAGTTTGCATTTTGATTGACAAACAAAAGAACTAATTTTGATCATGACTTGCCTATAAGAGAGCACCACATAAATTATTTGTTGATATTATACTCCCATATCATTCTACAATATTCAAACTTTAGTCTTATAACACTTGTTTTAGAGGTTCCTTAACATTTGTTACTTCAAAATATATATATCTATGCCTTTTGAGCAAAAATGAAGGTATACATATTGACCGAAATTGTAAAAACATTCTGATGCGCCCTATGACAATTGACATTTTCTATGATTCTTAAGAAATAACTGTGTCTAAGGACCTTATCGTGCTTTTTTACTGAAATTTATAATTGTTTTTTTTTTTTGGTGACTTTGTGTGTAACTATTGATTGGTCCGTTCACATTACAATCAAAATTATAGAATGATTTTGGTCTACATTACACACTCATGAAGACAACGTAAGTTATTATTTATTGATTATACATCTTCAAAAAATGATTTACTAGTAAAGTCCAACTTCTTAGTAAAAGTAGTAGTTTAAAAGTATTTCTATGAAGATGAGGAATTCTATTAAAAAAACTCAACTTAGTGAGACAAGGTATTTATCTCAAGAAAAGTAGATTGTCAATGAAATTTAGTACTAAATAAATCTTCAAAGACATAATTCATGATGTCACCATTTTTTTACAATTGGTTACTAAAAGCTCAAGGTTAGAAAAATATGCATGTGTATGAGATATAGGGCATTTGTTTAAGAGTGTGTTTAACAAGGATATTATGAACTCTATGATTTTCAATACTTGACAAGACATTCTCCAATGTAGCAAAGTTGGCTGAGAGATCACTACATCATGCTTGGTGTTTGGCTGAATCATGATTGATGCATCTTCTTGGAGTTCTGTTTGCTAAATATGGATTGGCCTTCTCACACATGTACGTCATACATACATACATACATACATACATACAATCCATTGTGTGTGTGTGTGTGTGTGTGTGTGTTGTGCACAAAATCAATGTTATTGCAAAGTAATTACTCATGCAACAAAAAATATTGATAAAACAAGTTGTATCATGATGTAATTAGGATCCCAAGTGTTGGCTATATATGATGATATGCACATCTCTTTCTTGTTTTATATGGAGTAACAGTCTCTTGATCACTTTCTAGAAATTACTTAGTGTTAGTTCATAAATACTATTGTTGTTGTAGACTTTTACTACATTATATGTCATCATTGTAATGCCATGTTGGTCATGTTTGATGTGAATACCTTGTTGAGTAAAATATCCTAATGCAATTTATAATTTAGACATGGTACAATAATTTTCTAAGTGCAAGCTCATGTCAAAAAGCAAATTCATAATGATCATCGCACTTCTAGCATATTAAAACATGGATAAGTATATAAGAAGTCGATTTACATCATCATTGATATGTTCACACTTTAGAGGTTTGAGATTTGTTCGAACTACTTTTGAAGATAGAAATATTATATTTTTGCAATTAGCTAGCTATATCATGTAGAATTATAAAATTATGTGACATTACTAACAAACACTTGATCAATCCACAGTGAAAAGGCATACAATGTACAAAAGCCAAGTATTAGATTTATGCCATATCCTGACACCACATTCACATTCACAATCAAGATATTCAATATTAGCATCAACTGCTAAGAGTGAACATTTTAATAATTCTCCTCTTATAGAGACCTAACAAGATCTTTTTATGCTTGGATGATGAACACAATTTCCTATTGAATGGGTAATGGAAAAGGTTTTCCTAAGAAGATTCCCTCTAAAACTTGAATGAATCAATGCTTGAAAAAAAAAAACAATGTGTTTTTGCGTAAAAATACATTTACGATAACCCAATTTTCGTATATTGTGAAGATTTGGATGCATATACAAAATACCAAAACTTTTCAAGATGAAGTTTTAGGACTATATATATGGGTTCTCAATGCAACAATATCCATAACAATGCAACTAATATCCATAATAAGCTAAATTCTTAGTTCGTTATTGCTCTAAGATTCGTCAAAAAAAAACTTCTTTTAACATATTTTAGAAATTGCATAATTTGTCTTGAGCCTTATATTTCTTTTTACTCCTGAAAAACCAGTAACTTAGATTTTAAAAACACAGTTTTTGAGCATAAATTTGAAAAATATTTAAACAAAAAAAAATAGTTAAGAATAATAATTTAGAAAAAAATTATATCCAAAATTTACTATAATCGATACAATATATCGAAAATTAGACTATTCCAAGTGCTAAAGGCATAAGAATATAAATATGATACTAAATTGGCTGATATCTTGATAAAATGAATAGACTACCTAAAATTTTCTATCGAAATCATGGGAGAAGATGCTCCAACTCAATGCAATGTATCAAGTTGGAGTACCAAACTCGATGCACTGCACCAACTCGATGCAGTGCAACAAATTTTAGGAAAAAAAAATTAAAATTTAAAAATGTTAAAAAAATAAATTTTATAAATTTCTAAGAAATTTAAATTTAAACTTAAAAATGTTAAAAAATTAAATTAATAAATTAAAAAAAAACATTTTAATTTTTTTTTGAATTCGGTGCGCTGAAAAAAAATTTAAAAATTTTAATTTTGTTTCTAAAATTCGATGCACTGCATCGAGTTGGTGTGTCCAACTCGATGCAGTGCATCGATTTGAATAAGAAAATCTTAAAATACGTATGTTTATTTATTTTTATGTTGCAAGCAAAGACACATGTGTAATGGTTTTTTTATGACATACATTAAAAGAAGTCTTTTTTTGATGAATTTTAGAGCTTCTAGAGATAAAGAGAAACAAAAAGTTTTCACCTATGCTCAGCATAGGTGAATCTTTTTGCTTTACAAAGTTTTGATACAAAGAAAAAAAATTAATTTATGCCCCTAGAAAAAAAAAGTGGTTTCAGACCTTTGTTTTAAGACTTGCCCTTGAATAGGTTTCATAGGGACACAATTACAAAATGTAAAGAGAATTATTGTCCTTTAAATTTTGGAGGTTTTATTCTTGGAAGGAGGATCTATAGATTAGGACTCAAAATGGGCCTTCATTGCTATTGTCGACAACAATCTTCGTTGCTCAGCATAAGTGCTCTCTAGACTTATGCTTAGACTTGTGCCCAGGAAAAGTACTCACTAGACCTATGCTCAACATAACTTTTCTCTCGACCTATGTTGAGCATAAGTGCTCACTGGACCTATGCTCAGCATAGGTTCTCTCTCGACCTATGCTCAACATAGGTCCTCTCGATCTATGTCGAGCATAGGTCATCTTCTCGACCTATGATGAGCATAGGTCCTCCTCTCTCGACCTATGCTTAGCATAAGTCCTCTCTCGACCTATGTTGAGCATAAGTGCCCACTGGACCTATGCTCAGTATAGGTCCTCTCTCGACCTATGCTGAGCATAGGTCCTGCTCGCATAAGTCCTCAAGAATGCTTACCTTTTTCTTTTCTTACTGCCTTTTTTTAATTTTCTAATAATTTTTAAAATTCTAGAATTTTTTAACTTTTTAATTTTTTAGTTTATTGATTTTTTATTTTTTATTTTTTTAAAATGATTCTCTTGAAAATGATTTCTAAATATTTGTGTTATAATGTTATATTTTTTGGTGATTTAAATGTAAAAATTTTAAAATAATTTGGGTCGCTCGGTCCAAATTTAAAATATTTGCAAAATACAACATCTTCCAGATTTTTTCTTAATTTTTAAATTTAAGATTCAAAATTTACATGAATTACCAAAAAATTATAAGGACTTAAAAAAAAAAATTGGTCCTCCGCCATTTCTCATTTCATAAGATTTCGTGTTTGGCATTGCTCTCACACCTTGGTTAGATAGGAATTGCATGGAATTTGGGAATGGAGACGCGTTTATCTCCCCCTTGCTTATTTTTGTGGAGGCTAATAGACTCTTTGCCCTTTAAGTTTTGATTTCCTATATTTTGTACAAATTCATTAATCTATGTTTAACCTTTCAAGGGAATTTTTTATTTCATATGCATATCTTTGTTAACACGGAATATGTGCCATTTGCAAGGCACTAGTGTGAAAATTATTAATACTATTCATCACAACACCTTAGGAAAATTATCATCTTTGCTATATGATAGATGTTTAAAACTTTGTATAATGCTTGACATCAATTATTCTATGACAAAGTCCCAAAGTGTTGTGGCACCATGTAGGCAATTTAGCTACATATAATCATTGATTGATCAATCATATGATATTTCAAGGTATTATGATTACAAGATTGAAAATATACATGTGAACTAAATATATAAATTGCTTTATTGTGAAGGCGTTTATATTAGCAAACACATTAAATATTACTCAAATTATTATTTCTTGGTTTAACACAATTTAATCTTGTTTTGTAAACTTTTGATTAGTAATGTGCTAGACCTTATTCTTTACACGCTCTATGTGAATAACACAATTTGTACTACTAAAGTCATTGGCAGAAAGAGAGAGAGAGAGAGAGAGAGAGAGAGAGAGAGAGAGAGAGAGAGAGAGAGAGAGAGAGAGAGAGAGAGAGAGAGAGAGAGAGAGAGAGAGAGAGAGAGAGAGAGAGAGAGAGAGAGAGAGAGAGAGAGAGAGAGAGAGAGAGAGAGAGAGAGAGAGAGACTTGGTTTATGTTTGGACCTTTCTTTGGAAAAATATATTATATAAACAATGACATCTTTTAAGCCGAATTATATTGATGATAACCCTGAAAATATTGGCATGACTTGACAAGAATCTCTTGATTTAGTATTAAAAATGTCCAACTTATCTCTATTGTAGAAAATTACAAGTATTAGAACCAAATGCTCCTCTTAAGTCACGAAATTTTTATAGCCTAGATTAGATATCTTGTAGCTTATAGACACAATGCCACAACATATATGCCTAAACTATGCAAATGAAATAAAATAAATAGTATATAATAGGTCATGACATGAAATATGTTGAATTAAATTTGAACTATATAAAGTTGCTTTAATTCTATGGAGTTTACATTTGGTTGACTCAAAGATGTTTTTTTTTTCTCGAAGAAACTAATCTTAGATGTTTTTGTCTTTGATAATATAAAGTCATGTTGTTTTGCTTTGATTCATTTATAGCTTTGAGAGAAACATGTATGTCTACTTTTATCATGTAGAGTCTACGATGATAGCTCACTACAAATCACTCTTTTTTATTCTATTCAATATCTTTATGAGCCAAAGTGCATCTTATGGAGAGATGACAAATTCTAAAACTTTGTAATGACAAATTCTAAAACTTTGTATAGTGCCAATTTAAGATTACTAGCATTGTCAAACTGAAACTCCACGAGTTGGGCTTTTAGGATTAAAGTTTTTTTTGTCAAAAGGTTGTTAGGGCAAGGATATTTAATTTAATTTTTATATTTTATTCTTTATCCTTGTTAACAAACTTTATTTCAACCTATATATCACATTTTTTTTTCAATTCTTAAATTCAAACATTGTAGGTCCAAATGGCATTCAAATGGCAACATGAAACTGTTTCCAAGAATAACTGCACTTTATGGTCAACTTTTCAATGTTGGACATCTTTCTTATGAATTAAGTATATGTATTTTTAAACTTACAGAATAATTATATGCCAAAGGTTTCTTTACTTTTCCCTCAATAAAAATTGTATGATTTCTAGCAAGTTTATATCTTTAAGACTAGAAAGGTTTACATTCTCTTTGATGATACATGCTACTATATTCGCCAAGAAAACAATGTCATCAAATATATGTTGACCCATTAAGCATATCGTCATAAGAGATACATTTTGATCCATTCAAGTTTGCACTTATTCAATCATCTAACACTCTTATCTCTCATGAAACTTTTACTTTTTTTTGAATTTACTAATTTGTCATTCTATTAGATCAAGTGAAAGAGCAAAAGTTCTGCTCCTTTGTGATAGTGACAAAGTTGACGTGTCTCTTAAAGATGAGCTTGAGCAATAAAAAGAATATGTTATTATTATTATTATTGTAGACTAAAACAGTTTGATTTTCTTTCATTATTCCAAGTGCAAGACAAAGCTACTCACAAACTTTGATCACCTTGTTTCATGTTCAAAATCCTTTACAATATTAGATTCTTAGATAAGGAGATGTTTTAATGAGTAGTAAATTTTTTTTTTTAAATCCCAAAAAAAAATATAGATTTGAGTTTACATTCGCACTACATTCTTTATTGAAAACCATAGATTTTTTGAAATTGTGGTACACGAGTTCTTTTTTAATAGTATTCTTATGTAGATCACAACTTGCAACAATGCAATGAAATCTTTGTTTGTTTGGGCACACAATTTACAAACTCAAGTAAGAGATATATTTTTCATAACTTAAACTCATCTCTCACTTTTAATCATCTTCATCTCATGAATGCAAACACACTCTTCAATATATAGATATCTTTCTCATTAATTCATATTTCGCTCACGAACTAAATTATTTCTCGGTATATCATATTTAAACTATGTAGGAAAATTGATGGGAACTCATGTCTAGTTGGTCCCACCTCACATTATTCTATCATTGTTTATTGTGATTTACTTAGTTTCAATACTAGCCCATGAGACCCATGTGGGTAGGGTAAAACCTACTTTGATAGTGCCTAAGGGTACTTGGAGATTTAGACAAATTCTACTTCACTTTGTTTAATTTTCTGAATTTTGGACCATAAATGGATCAATTGATCCACAAGAGGTGTTGGATTCTAGTTAGATTGATCATCCACAAATCTAATGATTAGATCTTGATCTAGATCAAAATTATGCACTTAACTAGCAAGAACAACATGTAAATTGATCAAACTAATGGATGAGCGGCCTCACGCGTGTGAAAACCTATCACTGTACAGATAGTGGATAGAGAGTGAAGTACACTACAACACAAATGGTGAAAACAACATGGATTTGCCTCAAAATCAAGATCTCCAATCAAATTTTATATTCACAATGATGATCTTTATATAGATCAAGTACATTTCGACCTGAAATGCTGACACAACAGTCCTGGCACGTGTAGAAAATGCCACGTCACTTCAGATCCACCAATCAATGCTAGATAAACACCCACCTCTTTGATTCCTAGATCGATGACATTGCCTCACCATGACTTTCCTTGATTTGACGTAATTTTCCTAACTTTTAGAAACTTACAAAATCAACTCCTATGATAAGATATTGATTCTTTCCATATATGTACACATGTAGGAACAATTCACATGGGTATGCTTGATAAACCAATAATAGAGTGCCAAATGGGAATTTTCAGCTTGACTAGCTTTTCACTAGGTCACACATGTGTCAATCAAGAATTTTTCTATCTAACTAAAAATAAATACATCTAGGCCTAGCATCCACATGTGGGAACAAGATCCACATGTATGGGATCAAGTTATGTACAAATTATCATAGATCAAAGCTAGAATTTTGACAATTCTAACACTCCTCCTCAAAATCTAGCTTGGCAAATATAGCGTACATCTATCTACAACACCAAGTGCATATCTCAACTTCATAAATGATTCCTTTGGAAATGGTTTGATCAAAATATCAGCAACACATTCAGATGATGACACATGATGGAGCTTGATCTCCTTGGCTTCACCTTCTCCCTTGCAAAATGGTGTGCAATATTGATATGCTTGCTTCTAGCATGGAAGATAGGACTGGTGGCAAGTTGTTGTGATGCTTGATTATCACAATAAATGCACGGAATCTCCTTGGCCTTGATCACATAAAGATCCTTGTAGTTGAGATGTACCTTAACACTCTTTTGGCACTTTTCCAATGACATACTAAAGGACCTTGCATAGATTGACTCAACTTTCTTACACTAAAGCTTAGATCAAGTCTAGTGATTGTCAAATAGATCAAGGAGCCAATACGTTTTCTATAGAGTGTGATGTCATCAAAGGATGCTTCATCACCAGCAATAGAAACTTATACAACTTGCTCCATAGGGGTTTAAATCCCTTTACAATCTTTCATTCCAAACTTTTCTAAGATGGAAGTAGCATACTTTGATTGACAAATGAAAGTAAAATCATTGCTTCTAGAGACTTTTATACCAAGTATGAACTTAAGAAGTCCTAGATCTACCATCTTGAATTCACTAGACAATGACATCTTTTATGCCATTAAGATCATTTCCTGTGAGAATAATATCATCAACTTACAAAAAAAAAAATGATCTTGTCATCATTACATTTGACATACAATGAAGGCCCATAAGATCTTATCACAAAACCAATAGAGTAGAGATAGTTATGAACCTAGAGTACCAAGCTCTAGGTGCTTGCTTGAGTCCATAAAGACTCTTCTTCAAGAAACAAACTTTGTCTTCATCTCCTTCCTTGAAGAAGCCCTCCGGTTGCAACATATAGATCTCTTCTTCCAAGAATCCATTTAGAAAAGCATTAGTCACATCAAGTTGGAAAAGCTCCCATTTGAAAGAAGTAGCAAGAAAAATGATCAATCTTATAGTGACAAGCCTAGCAACATGAGGAAAAGTTTCATCATAATCTATGCCTTTAGTTTGCAAGAAACCTTTTTCTACAAGCCTTGATTTGTACTTATTAATGGATCCTAACTGATTGTACTTCAATCTATAGATCCACTTACAAGAAAGTGGCTTCTTCCCATGTGGAAGATTTACAAGCTCCCAAGTTTGATTTTCCATTACTACATCAAACTCAACTTGCGTAGCATCTTTCCAAGATTGTGACTTAATAACATCTTCAAATGTTTAAAGACTCAAGTAAGGTCAAAGGAGCAGCAATCAAGTGTTGTTCAAGTTTAATTTACTTCTTCTATCTCTTGTTTGAGCAATTTCATGTGGATGTGTGCAAATTGTCAAGATATGGTAAAACAAGACACATTGGAGCCAACAATCAAATTTGATCCAAAAAGTATGAAGCTACCACACACTCACTTCTAGCTCGCCCTCTCAAAACTAGATCAAAAACTCAAAACTTACTAATTTTGGGTGTGTTCATTGATCAAATACTTAGCCTCTTGTACTTGGCTCTAATACCATGTCAAATTTTCTGAATTTTGGACCATAAATGAATCTACAATCGATCCACAAGAGGTGTTGGATGCTAGTTAGATTGAACATCCACAAATCTAATGATTAGATCTTGATCTAGATCAAGATTGTGCACTTAACGACATGTAAATTGATCAAACTAATGGATGAGCAGCCTCACACATGTGAAAACATGTCACTGTACAGACATTGGATAGAGAGTGAAGTACATTACCTATGGATAGCAATGCATAGAATCACAACACAAATGGTGAAAACAACATGGATTTGTCTCAAAATCAAGATCCTCCATTATTCACATGGGTATGCTTGATAAACCAATAATAGAGTGCCAAATGGCAATTTTCAACTTGACTAGCTTTTCACTAGTTCACACATGTGTCAATCAAGACTTTTTCTATCTAACTAAAAATAAGTGCATCTAGGCCTAACATCCACATGTGGGAACAGGCTCCACACATGTGGGATCAAGTTATGTACAAATTATCATAGATCAAACGTAGAACTTTGACAATCTTAACACACTTGTGTAAAGAAATAAAGCTTTTGGGCCTTAATTGGATCTAATCAATCCACAAGAGTGATTGAATCCACACAACCTCAATGACAAAGCTATTTTCAAAGGCGAGCAATGATGATTCTGTGGAAAATTGTACAAAGAGCATTGTTTATATTATGGAGAGATATGGAAAATCACACAAGACTTATCTCACTCTTTTTTTCCATCTCCATCAATATTTCAAAGCTAGTAATGACACGATGTAGATTAGCAAGCAAGAACAATTAAATACAAATGTTAAATGACCAAATTAGCTTCACATGTGTGAACAACAGGCTACTATATGGACAAAGAATAGAGACAAAGTGCAGGTGATAATCATAGCATTGAACCGAAAGAAATGCATGCAAATGAAAGACTTACACAAGCTCATGTGAGAAATCTCCAAAAATCTTCAATTGATTTCCAATTTACAGTGTGTTGAATGAGCTCCAAAAAGAGTATAGACATGTAGATATGAGGCTCATACTAGTCTAAGCTATTCTCACATGTGTGAGGGTGCCATGTGAGTAGTCCTTTACCTACTCCAAAATCCATCTTAATCTATTGTGGTCCAATCAAATTGCTCCTCTCCAAAAAAAAACCTAGATTTGAGGAGACAAATTTCTATCTTAACTTGAAAAAGACCTCTTCTACACCTAAGATTGAGTATTGGCCTGCGTAGGCCTATCCTTCACGTGTGGAAACAAGCTTCACACATGTGGAATCACCCTATGTACATAGTTACATGGTTTAATCAAGCTTTTTTATGCATGTTTTACACTCCTCAAAAAATTAGCTTGATTAAGGTATGCTTAGATTTATCCATAACTCCAAGAGTTGATCTAAGCTTGATAAATGATCCTCTTTCAAATGATCGTCCAAGAAATTTGATGTTGATGCATGATCACCATAACCAAGATAAAACTTCCTTGATGTATATTCATTCCCAAGTGCCTTGAAGAGATTGCATTGAGAATGATTCCTTGCATGCTTCAAGAAGATCCTTGATCCCGAGACTTGCTCATTTTTTATGTGGCTTCTTCCCATTGGAAAAATACTTGAGACCTATTTACCTCAACATTCTTGATCACTTGTAAAAATTGACTTCTTAGCACCATGATAAGAGAGCAGCGTTGAGAAAAAAATCCCTTTGGAATGTCATGTGGGAGCTTGCCCCACTATATATCCACCAAGTGTCATTTGAGTTGCCTTTGCTTGTTGATGAAGTGATTGATGCCATCAAAGATGATTCCTCATCATCTTTCTCCTCCTCATTTTCAAGATTACCCTACTTGCCTTCTCCTTGTGCATGCTTCTGTTTGAAACATAGATGCAAAATGACCTCTGTTGCCACAATAAAAACATTTGAGCTTGGATTTGTGTCTCTTACCCTTTCCCTTGAAGCTTATTTGACCTTATCCACTCTTTGATAGATCATCTCCTTGTTTCTTGTTGGATTCCCTGCCTTTTCACTTTCTTTTTTTGAAGAAGTTTGCCTTATCATCTCCCTCATACAAAGAGACCTCATCTTACTCTTGACATGTTAGATTCTACTCTCCTTGACTATGAGAACACTATGAAGCTTCTCAATGGATGGAAGGTCATTTTGAATGTAAAACTTTGAACGAGATTAAATTATTGTTCTACCAATCCATTTAGGATGACTTGGGCAAGCTCTTTGTCTTGGATCTTATCACCAATGGAGTCTAGCTCCTGTTTAGTGATTTCACTTGAAGAACATGATTTTGGGCACTGTCATCACTTCTTCTCATGCTTTGTAGGACTTGATTTCTCAACAAAAACATTATTGAAGTGTTTCTTGACTCATCAATGGCTTTTAATGAGTCACGTGCCTCCTTGGCCAAGGTACAAGAAGCTACCTCTTTAAGTAATGCATTGCTTACATTCATCTTAATGCAATGTAAAGCAAGATTGGATTTCTTCTCAAACCTTTGCAACTTTTGTCCACCTAGAGGCCCATCCACCTCATCAAGGACAAAATCATGTAGGTCTTGGAGTATTAGCAATGATTTCGTTCTCACCTTTAATGTAGAATAGTGAGTCTGATTTCATATAGCTCCTCAAATGAGGGCAATCTCTTTCTCACCGCAATGACATTGAAAAATACTTGTGTTAATCTCTCAAAACATTCAAGCAATTTTGAACTAGCTCATTATCTCTCAACACTTTTCCAAAGGAATGAAAATCATCTCTTAGTGTCTTTATGCACGTAAAGTAACTCATCAAATTCTCATTGGTCTCCATCTTGATACTTTTGATTTTGCTTCTGAGAAACAAAATGTGTGAAGGACTAGAGATCTCATACTGCCTCCTTAACACATTACATTCATGTCTTGGGGTATTCACATCACTGATGTGTGCGATTACATGGTCCTTCACGGATAGACTTATGATGGTTAGCGTCCTTCTCACCTTTTTATTGTCGAGTTTGACATCATCTTCAATAATTGGATGGGCTTTTTTGCATGTAAAGACCTTCCATAGCTCCTTTTCCATGAGAATATTCTTGAGTTTGAACTTCCATACACCATAATTTGGTACTCCATCAAGCTTACTTGTCTCTGCAAGTACCACTTCTCTCATATTAGACACGGCTCCAAAAAAAATTGCTCTTTCATGCTCAAAGAACCTTTTTCTTAATGTGAAATGAACTCACTACACACTCTAGATTTAATCACAATGTTCCTAGTCACTTGTCTCATGTCTTACCATCACCAAATTCGGCTTTAAGCGGGCTTCAAAAGCCACTGTATTTGGTAATTGTCAAGTGTTATTACTTTCAGGCAATAATTGGCACAAATTGTGCATCAAATGGAGTTTCTCCCAATAAATAATACTCCTAACTTTTTCCACATTTTGGAAACTCATTAGCTAGTTTTTGCCCATAATTTGGTCCAAATTAGGAGCAATTTTGAAGAAATTAGATTTTATTTTAGTGAGAGGTCATTGGACAAAAAAATAAAAATTAAAAATAAAAGTGAACCTTCATTTTGAAGCCTCCTCACATCTCATACAATTGGACCCTTTCATCCTTTCAAAACGAAAGTTTTTAATGAAGTTGAAGGAGGTTCTGCATGTCAGGCCCCCTTCAACCCTTCAGAAAACCAATTTCTTAAAATCCAACAATGAGAATTGATCTGACGGTCGTGATTGGAGATTTCCATGCTCAAGGAACTATAGTGTCCGACCATCTATAGACAAAGTTGCCCTACCAACGTGCCAGCCCCACATTTTTATAGTATCAAAAAATTCCTCCTATAGCTCAAGACATTAGCTTTCTACTTGAAACCATGGTTCCCAACCAAAAAACCTCATTCTTATCCACAAAATGCTTTGCTCCTATCCCTACATGCTTTGAGAGCACTGATAAAAAGTGTGATTTTGTACTCACCCACTTCTCATACTCAAATCAAGTTATGATCCAAGATCAAGGTGCATTTGGAGTTGTTGCCAATATTGCTCTTCTTGAATGCTAGTTTGGCAATTTCAAGTAGATCTAGTTAACATTTTAGTCAACGTGCAAACTCAATTACCTTGTTTCAAAAAGTGTAATACTAAGACTAGACTAGTATTGAAATTTTCAATCTAATGCAAACTATGATTTGAGCCTCAATTTGTTATGCTACTTTCTAAAGATTATACTATTTGGACTCAAACTACATGCATCATTCATTAAAGATGGAAAATTTGGCAAAAGACCAAAAGATGTGTTTAGGAAAGCTTGCATATTCCAAGATTGTAGCTAACTTTATTTTTTCTTCTCAAAAATAGATTTCATATATATTTTGTAGGATGTTGACTTCATAAGAAGCAATAACTCAATTTTATGTCTAGTTGAGTGGATAAAGGATTACCTTAAGCTCTGGAATAGATAGGATTCATGTAGCGAATCATTATAATTCAATAAATCATACACATTTTTGAAATTGTAAAGTTAGATCTTGTGGGTGCTCAACTTTTGCTCAATATGCAAAAGTTACGTGTAGCCAATACAAGGAGAATTATAAATTTATAACATGCTTCACACTAAAAAAATTTGATGGGTCGGTCGATAGGATGAGACCCGAACATAGTTGGTACTAAGAGTTTTTGAAATTTTTAAGACTTTAAAGTATGATATACCAAATTAGAATAGATAAATGGATGTGCTAAATCTTCAAGAGGC
>MU832253.1:0-80867 GCA_029204225.1 Diphasiastrum complanatum | reverse complement strand
ATTTCTAGACTTCTATTATGGCTAAACCAAGTCATTATTTAGTCTTAGGTGCAAGAGTAGATTATAATCAATCTTGATTCCTAAGTCGGGGAGTCAAAACTTCGAGTCCCACCTATTGTCATAAGCATACTACAGTAGTACAGTGCATTGTTTTTTCAAGGCTCAATAATCATGTTACATCCCTCGGCGATGTGGTCTCGACTCTCTCTACACCCTAAATTAACACTAATTTCCTAAGTTGTAACACTACTCTCACACTGATCAGTAACACTGATCTAGATTCGATCGTCTAACACTCATCTAATCTTTTATCTAACATTGATTATTGAATAGTAAGTGATTACTCCACACATTAAACTAATTATAAACAATAATTTGATCAAGCTGATAAAAAAAGGCATTGTGAATATCACAAATAGCTCATTGAAAATTGTGTTGTTGCTCATTCATGTTAGCTACATGGCGAACTGCCTTAGATCATTGGGATGTATAGCCCTCCAATCCACAGAAATTGCATCAAGTTGTTAAAATAGTGGTCTACACACTACCAAAAAGGGCTAGACTAGATTTTCATTGCAAAATTGAAGGCTCCAAGGGTAGGACCTTCACCAAAAACAAATTAAAAATCTTTTCTTCACTTTGACATGCATCAAACTTCCAACTTCAACTTCATTGAAATGCTTCATGTAACTTCAATTTTTCTAGTTACCAAGGAGCCAAGAAAAACACTTTCACCTTGAAAAGGTTAGCAACTCTTTGCTAAAGTGCAAACAAGTTCATTTTTGGGTCCCAACCCTATAAGTTCACAGAAGAATTATTGCACAAGGGAATTCCCATTTGTTATTTCCATCTTCATGTGAGTCAAAGGAAAAGCCTCCACAAATTGATTCAAGGCTAAATAGAACACTTATTCTTTGAAACTTTTTCTTTTCAAGCCTTGGTAGCTCTTATTTCTGATGTAGCCCATTCAAACTTGTGCATAGGCCTATTAGGATAACTAGGCCCCTTTTGTTTGGTGTGACTAGGCTTGCTGGTGCATCAACTACATTCCCAACAATTAGCCTGATGTTCCAAGGATGCATTAGCTAATATGCTATACTAAACATCCCAAGGTCCCTAACCCAATGCTCAACTAGGAATGCATGAAACTTGAATCAGGGCAATCAATACAACCATTTATCTAACATTTTGCCAAACGACTATATAGTCAATTCTAGGTTGTGCTTGGCTTTGGACTCCCTATCAAGAATGTGATGGTTACCTTTCTCACCATAACTTTTTGGTGGCTTTTTCTATGAGTTGGCTGTAATTTGCTTTCTAGCGAAGCCTTGCTTTAGGATTTTTTGATTACTTTAGTCTCTAATTTAAGCACGTGGAATTTGCATCTTATAGTGGTACGAGGTACTAGGAGGGCTTCTAGGACCTTGGTGGAAAGCTATGGGGCTCATTTTCAGTACTACTTATCTCCTTTGCGCAAGTACCATTCAATTGATAGCTTGTGGCAGGTTAGTTCTTAACCTATCAAAATCATAAGAAATCTTTAGATAAAGAGTGATATATCATGCAAATTTCATTGAGATCAATTTTTTAGAAAAGAGAAATGAGTACTAATAAGGTACTTATCAATATTGCAAATTTCAGCACAGTGTACTATATCAATGATAGTTTCTCCAAGCGCACATGGACTATAATATTTGGAGCAGTCTTCATGTTCACAATCCTAATCCCAACAGCCCAAAATTACCGCTTGTGGTCATTCACGGGCATTATTATGACAACTTATACTGCATGGTATCTAACAATAGCTGCGACACTCAATGGCCAGGTTTGCAATATTGACACCTTGAGTTTATTGCTACTAAAATATAGAGAAAGGAAATAAGTAAATTATTTAGTGTTATGCATATAATTTGAATGAGTTATAACATCTAGTCTCCTTTGAAGGGGCATTTTGAGACCTTAACTTGTCTAAGATCTTGGCAATTTTCATGGCTCTTTTTTAAACCTTTTGTGACTACACTTTATTTGTCTTAGTATTACTTTGACCTTTCTAATCAAGTCTTATTGATTTTATTCATCACATCTTGCTAGGTGCTAGATGTGAAGCACACTGGAGTAAAAAATGTTGAGCTCTACTTTACAGGAGCTTCTAACATTCTCTATGCCTTCGGTGGGCATGCGATTACTCTGTATGTGCTAGATTTATCGATTATTATCAATTTAACAAGTGTATGGAGCACTCAATTAGAGTCTTGAAACTTAACATGTTTACAAAGCTCACAAAGCTTTTGTTTGTTCAATATGCATTTTGACCAAAGCTTCTTGAGGAATCATAATGCAAGGAAATTCATGTGAAATTTTTTGTATCAATATTTTTGAATTAACAATTTTGTATTTGAATGCATTTGTTGTAGGGAAATTACACATGCCATGTGGAAACCAAGAAAGTACAAAGTGATGTACACCTATGCAATACTCTACATTTTCTCTTTAACTATACCTTCAGCCTCAACTATGTATTGGGCATTTGGAGATAGCCTCCTTACAATCACAAATGCATTTGCTTTTTTACCAAAAACAAAATTTCGAGATGCAGCTGTGTGTGTTATGCTCATACATCAGGTGCGTAATTCTTAAACCATGGTCAACGAAGTATCATCTCTCTCTCTCTCTCTCTCCTCTCTCTCTCTCTCTCTCTCTCTCCTCTCTCTCTCTCTCTCTCTCCTCTCTCTCTCTCTCTCTCTCTCATCTCTCTCTCTCTCTCTCCCTCTCTCTCTCTCTCTCTCTCTCTCTCTCTCTCTCTCTCTCTCTCTCTCTCTCTCTCTCTCTCTCTCTCTGTTACGTCCATGTCCTGTACATAGAATTTAGCCTAATCCTAGACTTGGAGACTCAAACTTCGGTAAGCAAGATTACTATTTATGCCTCGTTATTCTGGACAAGGCCAGTAATGTAATTAATAACCTTGTGAGGGCCCATACACGTTAGTGGGGCTAGGCATGGGAATTGCTTTATGCATGTGTAGAGTATTACTAGTAATGGAAGTTGCTTTTGGGTTATTCCTAGCTTCCATGGGCACATGCACAGAGGGTCTTGGGGCCTATATATGCTAGTGGAAACCTGCCCATCTCTACTCCTGATTTGAGTGCTTTCATTGCCAATTATTCTCTCTACACCTGCATCCTATTCTCTAGAATGAGGTACATTGGAGGTGCTTCTCCTTACAGTGGTATCAGAGCAAGTCTTACGAAGTCAAAGGGATCGGAGCTATGAAGTTTTTTCGTCAACACCTTCGTGGAGATAAATCTATTTTTTCTTCCTAGTGGTGAACAAGCTTCCAAGTGGGCATTCTATTAGTACTTCCACTTGCATGTTACTAAGATCCATTGGATATTGTCTTTCTCCATAGTAATTATGGGTGAATGTCGATTTTGCCTAGTTTATGACGATTTTTCAAAGTTTTGCTTGTATTTCTCATAACTTATGGTAGATCTGAATTTCTAGCAGGTGTACTATCAGTTTGGGAGTCATTAAATGCTGATTTAATGATTGCATGCTGGAAATTTACAAGATTCATGGTTCTAGGCTATGTTCTAGTCCAAAAACTTGCCTGTTTTTGAGAATTTTTTACTATAAATGGTACTAAGAACTACGATGGTAGCAAAATCAAAACTTTTAGTGCTTGCATGTAATCAAATTCTAGTAGAATAGGATTGATTGAACTTGTATGTGGATCATATTCATAAGAATTTGCCAAAAAATTTGAAAATTGGTATTAAAAAAAACATGGTTTTTTTTTTTTCACTATTTTGGGAGACATTCCTAGGCCAGAAATGTAATTAATAACCTTGTGAGGGTTCATGTGCTCCAATTGGACCTAGAAAGGCTTTTGCATAGTGATTGAATACTTTTGATGCAAGAATTAGAGATCAAATGCTTTTGGCTTGGAATAGGGGATTCTATGGGAAATATTCTTTAACTTTTGGGGCTTATATATCTTGTAGAAACTCGTCCTACTCCTCATTCTAATTTCCTATTTCCAAGAGCTAGGATCCTCTCCTTTCTTGCATTCAGTCACCATGGCTTGGGGGTGAAGCAGTCAGGGATTTGACTATTTGTTTCCTATTGGTTGGGTGGCTTGGCTCCATAGGTGTCCTTTTGGTTGCATGCAATGAGATATAGGTAGATCTTCACTTAGCAATCCATACACTAGGTATTTTCAAGTGTATCCATGTAGGGTTAATGTTATAGGTGTACTTTGTGGGCCCACACTTGATTTAATTGTCTGGGAATGGCTTTTCTCCCAGTTTGTGCTTGTGTTTGTGTGTGATGCTTAGCACAAGCACTTGGTGCTCAGCTGTGTGCACCTATTCTTGGTGGAAGTGCACTACACTATGCATTCAACCTGCAGGACCTAGATATGTGGCTATCGATGATAGACATTGTGGGAATCAATCAATCAATCAGATGTAACGCAGCACTCAAAGATGGAACAAAAGTGTTTTTGTATTTTGATTTGTTTGGGAGTTAGTCCTTCAATTTCTCGCTCATTGGCGGCCTGATGTGAGGAATTTCAGATCATTAAGATCCAAACTATCCCTTCGATCTTTGGTTAGAAAGACAAGCAAATCACCAATCTTGCCAATGTAGAAAAACCATCATTTATACTATGAATGAGATGCAAACTCTAATAGATCTTGATCAAACATCAATCAAAACATAAACTAATGTTGTTGTCTATACAAAAACAATAAGCTATTGTATTTCACATGTGTGGATCTAAAAATAGCATTTAATGAACATTCTACACATAGAATTGCAAGATATCACAAGTATAGTGCACTAATGGATAGTAGAATCCAAGAGAACCATGTATAGGCATGAATGAGATAAGAGAGAGAGAAGGTCTTCTCTTCGTACGAGTTACATCCTTTTATAACAGGTCCAAACCTAAATTCAAACTTTGGTTTTCCTCCATAATGAAAACCCTAATGTATCTACTACTCAAATTAAATCTCTCCAAAATTCGTTTTTCCACACTTTCCAAAAGTGTTTATTCAAATACATCTAGACTAACATAACTTTGAAAAGTCAAACTCTAAGTGTAATATGAAAATTGGCCTCAATGCAGAATATACAAATATGACCAAAATAGCAAAAGTAGTTGGTATCTTTCACATCGTGATGCTCCTCTTACAATATTATTGCATGGATATCTTCTGTGAATTGATCACTTGAATGATGATTGAACAAATGATATGCTATTCTGAATTCTAACCTATTCTTATGTCTCACCAAGTGAGATTACAAGATAGTTGAACTAATCATGAGAAGAGAGGTTTAGGCTAAAACATTAGTCAACTAATTCTCCGCGACGTTAGTCTTTGCGTTGAGCATGACAGTTTGAACTATCACGCCCGACGAGCTAAGGTCCCGATAGTTTGGCCTTGCCCGACAGTGTCTTCTCTTGTAGGAAGTTGAAGATCAACCTGACGAAGAAATCGAAAAACAAACAAACCAGCAGTGACAAGTTGGACCAAGAAGGTCGAAAAGAATAAGAAAATAGTCTGATCGATACACCAACAAACTTCAATGAAGTGAAGACACAGATGTCGAGTAGTGCAGCTTCGTTGAGGAACCGCCGATGACATATCGAAAAGCTATCCAGAGTCCAGAGGGAGAGTCAATGTCGGAGATGATCGAGTCAATGAAGCTGAATCAGACATGGACATTAGAGCCACTACCTGAAGGAAAGAGAACTGTCGACTGAAAATGGGTATACAAAAGAAAGCTAAGGTCAGACGGAAGTGTCAAATGCTAGAAAGCTAGACTTGTCACCAAAGGCTATATGCAGGAAGTATGGTGTTGACTATTTTGACACATACTCACCTATGGTCAAGATGGTGAGTATTTGACTACTCCTCGCTTATGCAATGCAACACGATCTGGAGATACACCAGATCGATGTAAATATAGCCTTTCTCATGAAGACCTAGAGGAAGAGATATTTATGAGGCAACCTAGGATTTGAAAACCCGAACAATCGAGAATACACCTGTCGGCTACATCGATGTATCTATGGTCTCAGGCAGACATCGCGAGCTTGGTACAAGAAGCTCGACAACTTCTGAAGTCCTTAGGATTTACAGCTACAACACCTGAATGTAATGTATATATAAAAAACATAGAAAATAAATTTGTGATTCTAATAATTTTTGTAGCTGACTCTTTAATGATAGAAAATAGTTTGATATTAATCAACGAAACAAAGAGTCAGATATCTGCAAGTCAAGAAATCACAAATCTAGGAGAAGCAACAAAATATTTGGGGCTGCAAATCAAAAGATACCGAACAAGTAGGCTCATGCACCTGAATCAATCAAAGTATGCAGAAAAAGTATTGAAGTAGTACCAAATGATCAACTGCAAAGAAAAAGCCACATCGATGATAGCTGGATCCAGATTGTTGAAGCAAGACTGTTCGAGCATAGAAGAAAAGAGACAGTAGAAGGAGAAAAAACCATACCAAAACCTGATCGGAAGTCTCATGTACATGACTGTCTACACTAGACCCGATCTCGAATTATTTGTCTACTCATTGAGTCAATTCTCTTCTAATCCTAGTATGGCACATTGGTTGATGGCAAAACACATACTGCAATATCTAAAAGGCACCCAAAATATGGGATTGACCTACAAAGTCAAAGAAGAGTACAAGCTGCAACACTACAAGGATTCAAGCTGGGCGAGCTGCAAAGATGACAGAAAGCCTATGACAGGGCGGTTGTTTGATAGCGTGCAGAATAGCGATAAATTGGATGTGCAAGAAATAGATGCTAGCAGCTCAATCCTCCTACAAAGCCAAATATGTGGCAGCATCAAAGGTGGTAAACGAGGTAATATGGTTGCAGATGATGCTGGAAGCATTTGGCATACAATAGAGAGAACCATACAATTGCATTTGATGAAAATGAAAACTATATTAAAATATGCATAAATATATAGAAAGATTGTTGTAAATAAATCTACTTTAAATAGTGTACTGGCCAACTTTTTATGTGTTTTCCAATGTTGAAGTCTAAAATTTGACATGAATTGATAGAGTGTGCTTCCTATGTATACCAAATTAGGTCTAGGGCATACCATTGCATACATCAATGAGATGATAAGTAAGTGTTATGGATAAATCTTCATGTCTAATAGTACAATACGTGTCAAAAGGCACATATTCTTGTTGAGTTTAACTCCTAGTTCTGTTAGCAACTGTGCTAACACAGAGAAAATAAAAAAAGAAAGAAATAAAACTCCGTGGCATGTGTTTTGTAAGACCACGTATGAGTATCTGTCAATAAACATCAGCCATGGCATGTGTCTTGTAAGTTCATGAGTAGAAGCTTAAATAATAATAAAATAGCTTAAACTTAGATTTAGAACTTACTTAAGATTAGAAATATTTTATCTTAAGTTTTTCTAAGTTAAGAAATTTGAAGTTCTATTAGAAGTTCTAGAAAGGCTAGAAACAAATTAGTCCCACAAGTTAGTAGACACTCATGGAAGGCCCTCCTTGCCATAAAAGGAGAGGTATTTGCATTGTAAACAACACTTTGAGATTATGACAAATTATGTTGTGATTATCTTGTGTTTCATTGTGTTTCCTTTGGAAGGTGCATAACTTGAGGGAAGGTGCTCGGGCCTCCTCTTGCCTCCTTTCATTGGCCTTTGATTGTGGCATGGTTTTAAGTGTTTATTGCTTAGTTTAGTTGCAATTCTTATTATCTCCCTTTGGGTGTTACGTAGGATTTAGTAATCTTGCTAATTGGCACCAATCCTTATTACTATTCGGTAGCGAGGCGAGAACCGTTTCCTGCCACCAAGGTCAAGAACATAATCTTTCGGCCTAAGCTCATAGGCGTAGATACCAGCAACTTAGCCGAAGACATGGTCACCAACTGCCGAGTATTCTACCAGAAGCACCATGACAATCCTGATCGCGACGTCAGATATTTTGCAAATAATTGCAGCTTGGTGGCATTTTTGTTAGAACTCAGAAGTTTTTGGGATCGAGGGTTACCCCCAATCGCCCTTGATATCAATAAACTCTTGCGAATGCAAGATGACCATATCAATGTTGCAAGGCTCTATTATCGCGCTGCACTCACTTCCGTCCTGCACGTTGATATGGTGGAGCTATGGAAAACCCATAACTTTCTCCGAGGTTTACAAACCCATGCCCTTCTGGAACAAATTACGGTGGCAAATGATGGAGGGCATCGACACGTCAATCTACCACTCCCGACAGCAACAGTCTCGCCTCCAAGAACTACAAACGATCCAGGATGAAAAGGTGTTGATTGGTGTGGGACCACCAATCCAATAAGGAGGGGGATAATGTTAGCAACTGTGCTAACACAAAGAAAATAAAAAAAGAAAGAAATAAAACTCTGTGGCATGTGTTTTCTAAGGACACGTATGAGTATCTGTCAATAAACTTCAGCCATGGCATGTGTCTTGTAAGTCCATGAATAGAAGCTTAAATAATAATAAAATAGCTTAAACTTAGATTTAGAACTTAGACTTAGGAAACTTAAGATTAGAAATATTTTATCTTAAGAAATTTGAAGTTCTAAATCCTAAGTTAGAAGTTCTAGAAAGGCTAGAAACATATTAGTCCCATAAGTTAGTAGACACTTATGGAAGACCCTCCTTGCCATAAAAGGAGAGGTTTTGCATTGTAAACAACACTTTGAGATTATGACAAATTATTTTGTGATTATCTTGTGTTTCATTGTGTTCCCTTTGGAAGGTGCATAGCTTGAGGGAAGGTGCTCGGGCCTCCTCTTGCCTCCATTCATTGGCCTTTAATTGTGGCATGGTTTTAAGTGTTTATTGCTTAGTTTAGCCGCAATTCTTATTATCTCCCTTTGGGTGTTATGTAAGATTTAGTAATCTTGCTAGTTGGGTTTGCCTTAGCAAGGAATTTTATTGTTGTCATTAATTAGCTTTATATCTGTTACAGGCACTAGTTGGGCAAGCCTTAGTGTTCTCATTCTTGTTGATTCTTTCCGTATTCTGTTGAAGCTTGTTGTAGAAACTTAAAAAGTGGACGAATCTCTACATCCCTATACTACACCCGTAAGTAGATCTAGCCATCGCGTAAACTAGAAATACTTCCAACAAGTTCCATTGGTGAATCAATTAGCTTTGATTTATTCATTCAAATTTCTTTGAAATGTGTTGTAGATACCTTTGTTGTCTGAGAAGAATTTTCTTCTCTGCCCTATCTCGAAGGATTTGGATGCCATGTAGATAGTGTACTAGTTCGAGATCTGTCATGTCAATTTTTTTTGGAAAGATTCAACTTGGTACTTCTAAGCACCGAAGTACTATTGTTTAAAAGCAGAAATTCATTGATATAAAAATCAATAATTATATAGTTTTGATCATCATACTTAGTATAGACATTCAAGTCAACGACATTGAAATAAAAGTTGACTTATAATAGATAATTATTGATGCATTGAAACCTAGCCCTGTGTGCTTGTTTGAGTCCACAGATAGCTTCATGAATCTTACACAGTCAATTTTGAAGAGCTTCAATGACATAGCTTTCATGTTGTTGTATGCAAGTGCCATTGAACAACAGATGTTTCATCTGTGGTGAAACCGGCCACTTCAAGGTTGATTGTCCAGTCAAGACCAAGTACCATGCCGAGTGTCCCGACTGTGTCAAAAAACACAGTTTCAAAAACTGTCCATAAAAACCAAGTAAGATCCTACCTGATCGCCATGTCAGTTATGAATCACGATAGGATCCTCACAAGAACACCACACGAGAACCATAACAACCAACAGTTAAACTAGCTGCTCAATCGAGAAGTTCCTTGAGAACTTCTACATTACCATGACAGTTACCAGATCGATCATCGACAATAGACATTATATGAAATGAGTTATTGCATGACATAGAAGAAACCGATATTCTGTCATCTGCTACTTTCCCAAACAAGAGCACCTTCCCCAGGGAATTGACATTTTCACTGCACTCCTGCATCCTCAAATCTATATGCCTGTCCATTTTCTGATGCGATTTCCACTAATTGCATATCACGAACCAACTCTTAGAAATTGGAAATCTAAACAAAGATTCATTTATGAATCTCGTGATCCGACGGATACTAATGGGAATAGTACCTTCTTCTTCTCTGCATTTCACGCCATATCTTACAATATTTGCTATTAATGATGGTGGATTCAGTATCACCAACCCTGTCTTCTTTTTGACAAGGGGCATATCAGAGTAAGTCTCATTACTCTACAAAACACATGGAATATTGCAATTGTCAAGGTGAATTATAAATGTTGATGAATGCAAGTTTTGTTCAACAAGTGCCATACAGTTCTCACTCTCTGTACAGTTCGTTTATTTCCTTGTTCCTCTTCATCCCTTTTGTGTGATTGATTTTTGCATGAGAAATAGCTACTGCATGAGAGTTTTCCGTAGAGCATATCAAGAACACATTTTCATTCATCTATCCATCTTCAGATCACCTTGCACAGAGTTTAGGATTTTTGACCATATTGCAAATTTGCGAAATACATGTCACATCAGAGTTGATTCCTGGATCTTATTGCCAAATTTATTTTTGAGTCAACTATAGCAAGATTGAAATAGATTTAGATAAAATTTGTTGAATCTTTAGTCCAGTCGCATGCTCAACGTGTCTCAACTATGTGTTCCACATGCCAATCCAATCTTGAGCATGAACAGTTACCAGCAACAACATCCCCACCAACAGATTTTGGGAGAGGGGGGGGAGGAGTGGATTTGCAAGCATCCATTAGAGCAACAACATCAGCAGATTGACAGCCAAGGTCACGAACCAAAGATGATAACGACAAGGTTGAGAAGACAGATAACCAAATCAGAGCGACACAATCCCCAGTCACGATGATGATCCTTCAGAACAAGGAAGCACAAGCATTGGGAAATCAGTCTCCTTCTTCAACCAGCCTCTTGCCATACTTCTACACCCATTCTCATGCCTATTGCCCACACCATCTACCATTGTCACCCTTGCATATCTCCTTACAACCATGTTCTTGATGTTCTTGGGATGTCCAAGAATCAAAAGACTGGTTGGTTTTTTTTATTCTTGGACTTCTAAGATGTTGTAGATTAGCTTCTTGTTTCTTGTATTGTGGTTTAATGTAGATGTAGCTTAGTTTTTATGTTTAGGATCTGATTGAAATTCGTTTTTGCAGCAGTAGAGTAGGCTTTCATGGCATTGCAACCATTCTTCATGCTGATTTCTTGGTTGAATGCCTAACTTGCATGTTTTGGTTGTAAATGCATGTGATTCCAGTGCAAGAGTGACCTTCCTTGGTGTCCTCTGACAGGTGGGACACAAACTACAACGTCAATCAGTCCTTTCTGCCTAGTTTGGGCTTGAAACAATAATGTGAACATCCAACAAAATGCCCAAGAAGCCTGCTAACAGGCAAAACCATTCTTGAAAATGTCTTAAGCAAGAAATAAATAGCCAACAGATCCTCTGGAGTAGGGGATCTGTCAACACCCTCTCTCTTCCATTATTTGTACGTAATGGATACCTTGTGATTATTTTGCCCCTGTTTCGAACATCTTAAAAAGTAGAATATACATGTGTTTTTTTTTCAAATGGATGTGCTACGCTTTTTCCATCCTACACGTCAGGCGTCAAAGCGTTTGGCTGAAGCATCTGGCTGCCATGTAGTATCTTTAGACTGGTCAATCAGAGTCAAAGTGCTCATTATGCTTCATAAAGTACATGTGAAAAGATTCAAAATTACCCGCAATGGATGGCATCGGGTAGAGGACATTCTGCCCGGTCGGCTTTCCAAAAATATTTAGGCTCGACCCCTCCGGGCCTTGCCAAATTTATTTGGAAATCCTTACCGGGGAGAATGTCATCTGCCCACACCTTCCATGATACTAACTAGCAATTAAGTGTTGATGAGTTTTGATTAGACAAAACATCAAAGCTTTAGAATCAGCCAAACTCATTTTGGAAGTTGGATTATTCTTAGATACTCCTAACCATTCAAGCTTCTCTCTAGTCTCTTTTGTTATTCAGCAACCACCATTTTTTTGACAACGAAGGTTTACTTGTGATTATCTCACGATCTTAGTTGCAGATGAGTTTGGATCTTAACCTGAATGTAAAAGCACCACTTATTTGAGACGTTATGTTATTTTCTTGTGAGATAACCCACACCATCCTTTTCATTTTATTAAGATATTGTCATGGTAGAGAAAGTATATCAAAATGTCTGCTTATTTTCAAGAATGTAGAGAATGTCTTTCAACAATTTGAGAAAATGTTTTCTCTTAAGATTTTCTTGTATACATGCCTGTAGTCTGCTAGATGCTAAAAATTTGCCGCTTTTGGATTTTTCTTGATAAATTTTCAATCAAATTTTCTCCCATCATCTGGTCTTTTCTTTCTTTCTAAATTTGCCTTGCCTCGCTCTTACACTCTATAACTCAATATGTTACAACATTCAATTTCAGCAATGACATGACAATTTCCCAAGTCTCATAGTATCTTTATATATTCAAGTTTCATATCCTGCTTCCATTTGAAAAATATGCCTTTGTTTTATTCCGAGGGTTCCATGTACCTAGTAACACAATTAGTCAAGTTAAGATTATGTTTATGAAAAGAAAACTTTTGCATGCCTTTTTCCAATTAGAATTTTGATAGATTTTATAGAGTGCAAAGTCTTGTTCATATCTGGTTATTATATGTCCAACAACGCTTCGATATCTTTCCCTTGCGGGACATATTTTTTTCTATCATGAAATCAGTGATGAATATTGAGTTTCCATGACGACCACATCTCTATTTTAGTTTCAGTCTAAATCTCAACTATGATGTCAAGCATCAAATAATGTTTTCAGCTGATGCTAATTCAATCTCTAGTGCATCTCTGTTTCTCAGTTGTCATATTTTGCTGATGTTATGTTGTGACAGATCACAGAATTCAGCTTATTGTCCCTTCCAGTTCATTTCGTATGGGAGAAGGCCCTTGGGGTGCACCATTCAAAACACTTTACTATAAGGACTGTTTCAAGAATACCCGTTGTTCTTGTCATATGGCTGATTGCTGTGATGGTCCCTCTTCTTGGACCAATAAGTTCAGTCGTTGGATCGCTCTCAGTGACAAGCACTGTGTACATCATTCCATGTCTTGCACATACAACATATTACTGGAATTCTGCTGCACGCAAGGTATCTATGAGACTTAAAATGTTCATTCCATCGGTTATACTAAATCTTTTTAATTGCATTTTCTATCAAAAGTCACAAAGTTTAGGGAAACTTGTAGAACATTAAAATCAACAGGCAATTTCATGTGGTTATCTATTCCAGATCAGTTCTTCTGAGGAATCATCAAATAAGAGTTCTCTTTAGGTATGCACAAAGAACAGTTCTCAGAGCTATGTATATCCACGTGACAATTAATCTTAATTCGAAGTTCCCCTGACAAGGCAAGATCAAGGGTCATTCTTTCTGTAGGAAAGATTGCATAAAGAGCAAAAAGGCATGGACATCAATGATGCTAAACTAATTGCAAAGCTTGTTAACATATGTAGAACTTGAGTGTTTGTCATGGACTAACAAGAAAGGGCCTTGAGTAAACCGTAAATTTGTTGAAAGGTGGTTTTTGTTGTGTGCCTTAGTGAGGAAGTCCAAGGGCTATCAAATGCTATATGATCAATAAGGTTTCATCACTGAATCACATTCTTTCCTGAAAGAAACAATCCCATTTTAAAAGGTTCGAATTATTTCATAGCTCAAAGAGATTCCACTATTGAAATAGGTTGTTCCCTAATTTTTCTCATTGCAAAGGCATTGTGAAGGCATCGTGATAGGGGGAGGACAGAAGGTGAAGATTACACTACGCATTGCAATAGAATAAGAAACGTTGCTGATGTTGTTGGAATAGAATAGGAAAATCATGTATCAATTCAACTGTAGTGATTTGAGGAGTAATCACATTGCTGCAGCACAGCCTTCTGCCTTAGCGAGAGAGAGAGAGAGAGAGAGAGAGAGAGAGAGAGAACTTGGGACTTGTTTATTTGAAAAAGGTCCCCACTATCGAAGATAGATTATTCCCTATTTTGCCTCATTGCAAAAGTATTGAGAAGGCATTCTGATTGGGGGATGAGAGAAGGTGGAGATTCCACTCCTCATTGCAATAAGAAACCAACACTATCAAGCATTTGATCACATCATATTTAAGTACCATATCTTACCAACCTGGTTGCAATAAAAAAAGTTCATGAAGCAGCTCCTAATTTGTATCAAGTGCTCCTCGAAGATATTCTCTTTGACATTTTCTGTTTTCTTAGTAATATATCCTTCAAATTTGAACAATAGATAGTGGCTACAACCTAAAATGTACTAGAAAACTTTGGAGAGATTAGTAAAGAAGTTGAAACCAACAATTTTTTTTTTGACAATGGAAACAAGCCAATTTGTTTGATCAAAGTTCAACTTGATATTGTGTCACATATTTATATCAAATATTTCATGTGATTCTAGGCCTTCAAATCTAAGGATGTGTTCGGAATAATGATCAACTTTCTTTGTGTTGTGATTTTACTTTGTCTTGCTTTTCGACTCTCAAGGAGAATTAGTAAAGGCTCAAGTCTAGTGTTGTCGCCATAAAAAGATGAGGATATGTGACTTGCTCAATTCCCATTTTTTACTAAAGTGTATTTGCTAGTTCCACCATTATTTTTTTCAATCGAGTGTTTTGCATATTAGCTTTATATTTTTTCTTTGTTGGTGAATCTTGTTTGTTCTTAAAGCCTCAATGATTTTCTGACTTATTTAAATACAATTAGACATGTCATTTGTGTTTGAAAGTTTCTTTTCAACTTTGAATAGTGGATCACTATAGTGGCCTTGCCATTGGCTAGTGTCTCATATATGCATTATCCTAAGCACACATGGCTTCCATTATCCCAAAAATGGACATTCTTATGAGAACCCTTATCATGAATGTTAAAGAGTTTCAAGCCATCAAATGAAATTCATTCTAGTTGTTATTGTTATAGTAGATGTTTGCATAGTGCCTATTGGAAGTTGCTTGAGTTAATGCAATAAAGGTAAGGTAAATTTAGCTCGTAAATCAAGTCTTGTGGCTTAGCTTGTTGCGATATCATAGTGCCACTAGAACATAATTATAATTAACCTTCAATCTAGAAGGTTTGTCCAATTTGGCAAAAGTTCTAGTGAAGACTCTTGTAATTTGCTAGACGACAAGAGAGGACAACAAGAGAAGGTTGTTTCCTCATGTAAAAAGGATAATCATCATATTGGAATGGGTTGTTGTAGTTAGAAACCTCATGCTCAATCTCACCATCAAGAAGGGCCTTGGTCTAGGTCCCTTCTACCATGTGAAGCCTTCCACCTCATGATTCCCATTTTTCCACATGCAATGAGTAGGTGTGCTTGAGTTGGGCTTGTACACCTAGTTTTGATTCTTTTTCATCCCACTGGTTGATCCACCAAAAAGCATTGGCAATTTGCTTGACACAATGGAATGATTAGCCTCTATATGAGTATTTGAAAAGATCACTTCGATTCACTTTCTTAAATCTTTACCCAGACTAATCTCCTCCCACCCAACAAGCATAACTTTCCATCTCCCTCCATGCAGGGAAGCTCATGGACTTCTATTCATAAAAAACAATTACAAATATTCATGAGAAAATCAAGTACAAAAATTCATTTTCCGAGTGGTCCTTATTCTTAGTAACGAGATGCAATTCAATACATAACTGATTTTTTAATAGTGTAGCAACAAAACTTTGTTGTAATCATGCTCTACACATTATTCCAAACCTCATCTTTTTTGTTCTTGATTTATTGTTGCTTTAATGGATATTTGAAGATGCCAAAATTTGATATGCTTTGAAAATGTCATTGGATCAATGATCAAGGTATCGTTTTAGAGTGCTTAGGTTTATATAGATTATTGATGATTGTACATTTAAATTTTATTATGCTATTGTATGATAAGTTTGATCCAAATTTTTCATGGAGTTTAAGTACAAAAGTTTTGTGGTTATTGGATGCAGGATGCTATTGAACAACCTCCTGCTTGGATTTTCAAAAGTTGGAAAGTGATGTTTGCTATCAATGTGTGTGTTGTAGTTTTCATGGTGATTGTAGGTGTAGGATTTGGAGGGTGGGCTAGTATGAAACACTTTGTAAAACAAGTGCATTCATTTGGTCTATTTGCCAAATGTTTCCAATGTAATTGAAAACAATTAATGCTATTTTTGTTACATTGTACATCAAAAAACATGATTTTTTCTATCGTACTTCTTGTCATTGAAGTATTTATAAACAAGTATAGCATAGGAATGGTGCAATTTTACACTACCAAATTACTTTTGATCAACTTGGATGAGCTTTTAAACAAGATTTGGATCTAGGCAAGAGCTCTTGTACACGAAAAGTAATCATCAATCAAAGACAAGCAAGTTTCATGCATGTTCATGAAAATATCAAGTGTTACTCAAGATTTGAGAGAGAGAGAGAGAGAGAGAGAGAGAGAGAGAGAGAGAGAGAGAGAGAGAGAGAGAGAGAGAGAGAGAGAGAGAGAGAGAGAGAGAGAGAGAGCAAAAAACATCCTAGTCTTGGGTAGAGGGAGAATACACAAGAGATTTTGACACAAAAACCATTCTATCTCTTAAAAGTGATATGTACAAAGGAGCTATTATCATATGTAGTGGTAGCTTGATTTCCTACATTAATTTGCATGTGGAGAGCCTTGAAATATGATTGGACCTCTCTTTTTGAACCTCTAAATGTGATTGGACCCTATAGACCAATGAGATGATGGTGGTAGATTAAGGTCCACCACTTTCACTATTGCATCCCTAAAAAATAGGACTTGTGTTGAACTTTGATTGAGCCAAAGTTCATGACCCAAATACCTATGCCTAATCATTCTTTTATTTGTACAAGTCATGAGGAGATTGAGGTCCATCCTCATGAGACACTTGACATGCTACTACTTGACTAGCTTTTGTTTAGTTTTGCATTGCTTCAAGAAACAAGCTATTTTATGACATGAATAAAATAATGTAACTAGGCCTACTATTCACATGTGGGAACATGCTCCACACATGTGTGATTGGCATATGTGCATGAAAAGCTATGATTTGCATATTGTTCACACTCCTCAAATTATAGCTTGATAAGTATGCTAGTCCTCTCCAAAACTTAAGTAGCTAAAAATGGCTTCTCAATTGGATCCTTTGGTATGGATTTGGTGAGAAAACTAGCCAATAAACTTGAGATTGTTCCAAGATCACCATAGTCATGACAAGGCTTCTTTGATTGAAAGACATTTACAAGCACTGTGAAGAGCTTTCCACCATTTGAGCACCATTGCCATTGATTTCTTCCATCCTTGAAGAACATGACTGATCCCATAGTTCCTCCTCCTTGAAAATAGCTGACACTCTTGGAGAAAATCAAGAGTGCTTCTTGGCTCATAAGGATCACAAAGATCCATCATCATATTACCAAGATCTTGAGGATTAGACATTTCAAGATTGTCAAGACTATGCATGCTAAAATAACAAAGATTTGTATCATATCTATGCTTGAATTCCATGCTAATCTTAGATCTAATGAGGCTACATTTTCTATTATGGATATAAGTTTCCTTGGAGAATTATTTGCTGGGGAATGATGTGCAGGATTGAAGTCCCATTTCCCTTGGTGTCATACACTGCACATGATCACGCAGGCATGCACAAAGCATATTAGAGTTGCGAAAGTGAAAAGAGAAGACAATCAAACAAAGCAATAAGAGAGTCAAACAGAATGTAAAGAGCAAAGCATGCACATGACATTAATCTGAATGCGAAAGAGAGATGATAATTGATTCAGATTGAGGTATGAATATACAAGTCAATGAATGCTAGAGCACAAGCCAATTGCATGCAAAACTACATGCTCACGAAGGTAACTACATTCTATAACATGTATGAGCTTATTTTTTTCTATCAGTATGAAAGAAGAAATCGATGCGTAAAAGCATCTACAATGTTTATGTCTCTTAATTAACTACAATCATCCTCCTCATCATCTCTTATACAATTTACGCATGTGCAGATATATGTACAAAAATGGCATGGAGCCATTGCATTGTGTAAGATATATCATGGCTGCTGTCATTGTCAATTGCGTAGTACTAGAAGTGGGCAAGTGGTGTGAGTGTGAGAAGCCTTTGATTGTTGGGAGTCGATCATGACACTACCGACATTGATAGAATCGAGGCAATTGTCTTGATAGTCCAATGATGGTTCGATGATAGTCGATAGAGTCGGCGTATTTTTGCAAATTGTGTGACAATGCATGTAAAATTGTAGCAATGTGAATGGAACTAGATTAATATGGAATTAAGGATAGTAGAGAATTAAATCCAACACCCCCCCCTTAATCTGGATCCATAAATGCTTCGATCTTCAGACTTAGCAATGCACAAAACCTATTGTGTGCATCAATGCTCAGTGCCTTGGTAAACACATCTATTGTCATGTCTTACATTCAACAATACGTCAAGCTTATCTCTTTGTTGAGAACCTTACTCCTGATATACTGATATCGAATCTCAATGTGCTTAATCCTAGAGTGAAATCCAAAGTTGGTCAATAAGACAATGGCACTTTGATTATCACAAAACATAATTGTCAAAGTTTACTGATTCAGAATAATGTCTAATAGTAAATTTCTCAACCAAATTGCTTCTTTAATAGCTTGAGATGCAACAATATACTCTGCTTCTGTGGAGGAAAGAGCAATAGAGGTCTGCTTACGTCTGTTCTAAGAGAAGGACCATCGTTGAAGAAGAATGTAAATCCGGATGTGGATTTACGAGTATCTACATCTCCTCTCCAACTCACATCTGAATATCCACTAAGTCGATAGAGATTGTCATTGTCGACTTTCCCATGGTAGATGCAAAGGCCCGTTGTAGCTCATGACTCGAATAAGAGCCTTCCAATGGGTAATGATAGGATTATCCATGAATTGGCTTAGTGAGCTAATTGCAAAAGAGATACCAAGCCTTGTACAGACCATTGCACACATGAGAGATCAAAGTATTGATTGATAAGGATATTATCTCATTTGCTCCTTTTCCTACTTTTTCTAAGGACATTGGTCCTTCAATAGTCGCAAGCCTAGATCCATTGGTGAGTGAGCTACTTAGCAATTGATTATATTATATCTGATAAGAGTACTGTTAATATACCTTTCTTGAGTAATGTAAATCAGCCGTCTCGCTTTGTTTGGGTGGATTTGAATTCCTAGATAGTAGTGGACCTCATCCAGATTGGTCATGTCGAATTCGGAACACAACATCTGCTTAGCATCATTTACCTGACTGCCGACACTATTGCTGAAATGTAATGTGTCGTTGACATACAAAGTACTAATTATAAAAGAATGCTACACTGACTTGAAATATATGTTCGAATTGGTAGTCCTTGGTTTAAAGCCGTGTCGGATGAGAAATGTGTTAATCCTCTAAAACGAAGCTCTTGCAGATTGTTTCAAGCCATAAAGTGCTTTATGGAGTTTACAAATATGATCTTTCTTACCATCAAGAAAGTATCCCTCAAGATTACACCATGTAACTTGTCTATACATCGAGTTGATGTACTTCGAGGTTGGCTGCAACAACATATGATAGGAGGGCTCGAATCAAGGAATGTTTGATTACCAGACTAAAAGTCTCATTGTAGTCGATACTAAGAATTTGAGAAATTCCTCATGCTACCAGTTGGGCCTTCCTTCCATCAATACTCCTATCATTTTTGTACTCGATCTTAAAGACACATTTATAATCGATAAAATCGTTGTCGATAAGTAATTTGACTAATGACCATGTCTGGTTTTTTTATGAGAGAAGAATACTCTTTTTCCATCACATCTCTCCAGAGATCAGAGGCTGGTTGGCTAAGTGCATCTTTGACTGTTGTCGGTTCCTGAGTTAGAAGACATGAAAACTCATGAATATGCCTCATGGGCTATATGCACACTCAGTTTGATCTTCTTGGAGGTGGCGTCGGTTGATGATCTGACCATTGCTTGTGTCGTTCTTGAGCTTGAACAACCTCTTCTTCTGATTTGTTGTTTAATAGTTGTTCAATTGTCGACATGATTAAACTTGAGGCTCAAAATTGTCATGTCGATTGTAGGTGCTTCTAATGTTTTGCATGGAACTTTACCCTTGCCTTTGGCTTCAATGAACTGATCCTCAATAAAGACTGTATACATGCTAAAAAAGATCTACTGGATATCAAGTTCGTATAGCTTGTAGGTGTTTTCAGAAGTAGAGTAGCCGATTAGGATGGATTTGAGACTTTGGAAGTCCAGTTTCTTCCTTGTCTCCTTCGGGATCTGCACATAGGCGACACAACAGAACACTCGTAGATTCTTCATTGAAGGCTTAGATCTTGTTCAAACTTCATAAGGTGTTTGACCTAAGAGGGCCTTAGTTGAGTATCTGTTCTAGATGTAAGCTGTAGTAGGGGCAACTTCAGCCCAAAAATGCTTCAATAATGATATGTGAGCCAACATGCACTTGGCTGACTCAACCAGGTTACGATTCTTCCTCTGGGATAATCCATTAGATTGAGGTGAATATGGAGTTATGAAATATTGTTTGATGCCATGGCGGAGGCAATATTTTTGAATTTAGTAGAGATGTACTCTCCACCATTGTTGCATCTCAGTGCTTTGATATTCTTCATAGTTTTCTTCTTTGCATGCTCCTTGAAGGCTTTAAAGAGGTTGAATGCCTCTGATTTCTTCTTGATGAAATACATTGTTGTCTTTTTGAAAAATTCATCAATATAAGTAACAACATATTTTGCATCCTTCAATGAAAGATTCTGTATTGGGCCACATATTCTGAATATACAATGTCTAACAAATCTCTAGATACATGCTAGTGATTCAATTTAAAGGGCTTCTTAGCCTATTTTCCAATTATACAATCTTGACAGATAGGCACTTTGACTTTACCATCTAGATAGTCAAGATCAAGCACAATGGACTGTGTAGAAATGTTTGACACATAAGCATAATTTGAATGACCATGTCTATAATGCCAAAGTAAACTTTTATTAATTTGGACTGAAGTACTAAGAACCTAATTAGGGGCAGAATAGCACTGACTTAATTTGTACAAGTATCCATGTCTCTTTTCGAGTGCTAAGAACTTGCTTGTCCTACTGCTTACTTTACATTGATCTATTTGAATTCTACTTTATGTTCTTAATTCGTGATTCTATTGATAGAGAGCAACTTTGTAAAAAGATTTGGTACATGAAGAACATTAGAGAGTAGTTTGAATCGATCATTTGCAAAGTTCAATCTCACAGCGCCTTCACCCTCAATAGCATGTGTGCTATTGTCCAGGTGAACATACTGTAAGACGTATAGGATTCAAAACAATCAATATGGCAAGTCATGCGCTTAATTGCTCCGGAATCAAGAAACCAGGATGATTTGAATGAATGATTCTTGATGGTTTGTCATGAATGTATCATGATCCGTTTGTTGATCGGACAAACGTGTTTCTACAGCTACATTTGCCATCTGATTTGATTGCCCTTTGTTGTGCTTGGCTTACAGTATACGACAATCTTGGATCTCATGGTTGGTTCGTTTGCAGTATCTACATAACAACTTCTTCTAAGTTGCTAGATTCCACGGCTCTCGATCTCATGTCGATTTCTGATTCAACTTCGCTTGTTTTGAGCCTCTCTTCTTCTGTTTACTCGAGTTCTTGTTTGTGTATAGGGCATGAGAGTCGACAATCGAGGAACTGGAGGATCCATTCCTTCATGAATGTTTCAATTGATTCTACTATGTTTGCCACTTTGCTTCTATCCTTTGCCAAGTAATGAGGTAGACAATCGATCACTCAGGTAAACAGATGTTGTAGGGTTTGTAGGTCGCCAGAAAACCCTGACAAAGTACCACAAGCAGATGCCATACTTCACAAGTCTGAAAACATAGGAACAAATGGCCAAAGGTAGATATCTCAGAAGGCCGTAGATTTGATCCTAACCTAGGTAGGGCGGATAGGGCCAAAAATGAGCTCACAGACAAGGTTTACAATTAGGTAGAATGCCACAAAACGCAAGGTTCTCATGCTACACATAAGAGTACTTAAAATATAGATCCTAAATCTTAAAACCATAAGAAGAGTTTGATGTAATGGTATGTTTTTTGTAGATAATGTTTTTAGGACCAAGTTTGTGGTTGCTTTCTAACTAACGATTTAAAGATTTGTAAGATTGGCCTCCAAACTAGCGATGGACAGACTGTATCTACTTACAAATTAGTGGTCCTATAGTACTATAAATGCACAAAATTAGACAGCTAAAAGATGCCCAGAAATGTCAATAATTAACAAGTTCAGGGCTTGTAGATTTGCAATTGTCAAGAGCCTAATACATGGCTTATTTTTCCTGCAGTTAGGAAAATGCCCTGCAGACAAGTGATGGATTGTTAGGAGATAATGTTGTTAGGATAGCGTGTAGAATTGTCCGTAGGTAGGGTAACATGACTGGGTAAGTACATGTTGTAGAATAGACAAGAACTACAACCAAAAGCTCAAAACAGATTAACTGGATTATGATTACAGATTGATTGGCTACACTGCTATTTCGCTTCCACGGGGGGCCACTACCGTGCAGGTAATTGTATCCTCAAAGACCTAAATTATGGCCATGATTGTGTGGCTTCATTGAGATAGTATACAATACAAAAGAAAGAGAAAACAAAATATACAATACAAGGAAGATAGTATACAAGAAAAAAATTACAAAGAAAGAAATCTTAGTTGCACATAACAAAACAAAAGAGTCGTACTTGGAATGAGACAAATGAGTTTGATAGAGTTGAGAACTAGTGCCAAAAGCCGATCTCGAACAATCTTTAGCAAAAATAAAAAATGAAAAACCCTAGAAAAATAACGCGGCTTTGAGAATTCAGTCGCGGACGTCGAATTTCGACATCTATATTATTCGTCGGAATCCGACGTCCTCTTTATGCTTCTTTTTAATGCACGGACAGGTGACATCATCAATCAAAAAGGTGTACTCTCCGAAATGGGATGTCAGATTCCAACATATTTATTGTGCGTCAGAATTCAATGTCCGTAAAAAAACAAAAATTCCTACAAAAAAAAATTTCCGGCAATTTTGTGTGTGTGTGTGTGTGTGTGTGTGGGGGGGGGGGGGGGGGGGGGGGATTCCGACGGATTATGAAAGTTTTTTGAATCTGTCAAAACTTTGTTTCAAAAATCGCGGATTTTGTTGTTGTGTAATCTCCTTTGTCATTCTCTAATACGCTTTATATTAGGTTTTAATGGGATTCGATGGACTGCTAGGGTTGGTGGTATACCTTTAAGGACGTTGTAATTCCAGGCAAATACACCCTTTTCACCTACCAAGATATCAGCCTTTTGGGCTCCTTGTCTAGGTGGGCACCAACTAATAGTACTTTGAGCGTCACATAGAACCTTATCCGCATCGGCATCTCTAACACATGCTAGAGGTTCATGACCCTCGTATTGTTCAATTAGCAGCAGCGCTGTGTCCTTGGAAGTAGATTCTTCAAATTCACTAGTTACAGAGTCTTCACCCTCCCAATATGTATCAAGGAACTCAGCCCTTTCGCTCTCAGGCAAACTCAAATATGCATTTTGTTTCACCAGTTAACGCTTGACGATTTTGTTTATGAACACATAGTAGTGAAAGGCGTCGTTTGAAGTCTATAAGAACTACACTGATGTTTAATTGTTGAACAAGAACTAAACTTTGTAAGTGCTCGCTTTGGGTATTGAGAATTTCTAACAAACGAGGTAAAAGCCTAGTGATTGAGAGAAATCCTAATAGCCATTGCCCAACCCATACGATTTTGATCGACTTATACTTATGCTACCCCCAATCATTGTGAAATAGCTGAGATATTTTTTAGGAAGAGTAAACTATTATAGGAGATTCCCTAACAACCATTTTTGACTCATTTATCCATTAGTGAGATTGCTAGGAAAGAATAAATGCTTCATATGGACTGACGAGTGTCAAGAAGTGTTCGAATACTTGAATAGTATTATCTCTAAGAGAGCATTCAATCTTGAGAAATCATCGAGACTAACATTGTAATTGTGGTATAGATTGACTTCCGCTAATATACCTTCACATAGCTTGGTTGTTTGGGGGTCATTTTATATACCATCATTGGTGCATCTGCCGGGAGGTGCATGAGTTCCTTCCGAGTTATGATTCTATTGTACTTGGAGGTACAGTGAGGTGTCAGCTGACTGATCAGTTCCCAAATTCTATTGTTGGATGTCTGATGAAGATTTACTTAGTTCATACTTAAAGTCACTGCCTGAGAAACATAAAACCCCTGGTCTTGGTGAAGGCATTGCACATCTACAAGAAGTCGTACTGTTATGTACTTATATTCCTGCCTTAGTGTGAACACATCAAACTTGTAAATTTATAATTATTAATGTCTTACATCAGTCTGTGGTGTTTTGTAAAAATGTAAATAGCAAGTCTCTGGTAACTTGTTGTCCTACTTATATTTGGTATAGGGTACTAGGTTTTAATTTATAGGCTGCCGGACTGACCTCCTAAAAAGTAGGAGAGTTGACCGGTCAACGAGACATGTGTCATATGCTCATTGGGACACTTGGTCTAGTGCATGAGTGACATGGGTCAGACGGTCCTCTTACTCGCTTGCCAATGTGTCACTGTACTGACAAGTGTCGATTGTGCCTGGGGTTCGCCATGTGTCGACTTTAGGAAAGGGTTAGGGTTAAGTGGGTGCTTGAGGATTGTATTCAAGTGAGCCTAGAGAGAGGCATTTTCCATCATGATCTACGCAGCAAGTGGCTGGGAGGAGACTTAGCAGTAGTGCTCTTATGTGGATAGTTTGCCATGTACTTTGAAGAGAAATCAATAAAGTGGATATTTCAGAGACTACTTTGGTCTGTTTGAGTTGTATTCAGATAGCTTTGCAGGATTGTGTGGGGATTGGCATCACTTTCGTTTGCAGTTAGGGTTTATTGGATGCTAGGTAGGTCAGCACCCTCTTACAGGAGTTTTTTTACGTATTTTGAGAGCCTTGAAGCTTACAGATTACAGCCTTATGGTAGATTGCTGGTCCTTGGGCAACCTTTGAGCATCTATTGTTGTTTAGCCTCTTTTTCTCTTTGCTTTTATAAAAATCAGCCTTCCTTAATTTTGTAAAAGTGTTTGTAACTTTTTCAATTCTCGGTATTTTTCGAATTTGACAGTTGCTATAGTCTTCTGGTGGTAGGTCATTAGTGGGGTAGTGCCTATCAGATTCCTATTCTATTATTTCCCCTTGTTTTTGAAGATTGTCAGTTTCAAACCCTTGTTTGCTCTTTTTTCAAGAAAAAGTGTTTGTGGGTTGCCAGATTTCGGTTGTAAAGGATCTATTCTATCCAGTTCTTTTAGGAATTCAAGGTAGTCCCTTTGTGTAGCTTGTTTGAGGTGAGAAAAGCCTATTTGTGCTTTGTTTCAAGTGCTTTAGTTGCAAGTTTTTTTCATAATTCCGCAAGTTGCTCTGTGTTTCCTAGCTAGTTTTTGCTATGGCATTTTCTAGTGATACTACACATGATTTTAAGAGGATTGATGCACTTTTTGTCAAAGTTGATGGCATGGAGCATATTCTAAAGTAGGCCTTAGAACAATTGAAGCCTAGTCATGCACTTGAAAGAGTAAGTGCTACAGGGAATTTGGGTGGTGAGCTTGGTTCAACTGAAAGAGATGCAGATCTTGGCAGGAAGCGCAAGATGACGTCCATTAAATACTTGAAACCTCCAATGTTTACAGGTGCAATAGTGGTATGAACCACAGATGCGGTGGAAAATTGGCTACAGAAATGGGAAAAGGCCTTTGGAATGTGTGGAATTACCGATGAATTAGAAATGATTGTTGAATCTACCTATTGATTACAGGAATTGGCACAACAAAGGTGGAGAAAAGTTGAAAAATATGGCCTTGTACCAGATTCCTGGGAGGCATTTCGACAAATGTTTGTACAAAATTGAGTGTCTCTAGATGAACAGAATCGAGCCATGCAACAGTGGACATGCCTCAAGCAAGGCAATTGGTCAGTTCAAGAATATGTTGATCGATATAGAGAGGCGTTGCTGAGGATTCTTGAGTATGTGCCTATGTATTTATAGGTGTTCTATTTCATCGAAGGACTCAGGGAGAATTTGCGGCCTTTTGTGGCAAAATGGTGTCCTGCTTCTTGCTAGACCAAGAGAAAAAACCACTACCAAAATTGAAAGCATAACATGTTGTTGACTTTCTATCATCTACATTTCCTGCCCGATCAGCATCAACATAGCCTTGCAACTTAGCTAAAGCACTTTGTCTTTTGTAGACCAAACCAAGGTTAGGTGTACCTTTCACGTACCTCAAAATCCTCTTCGCGGCTTTCCAGTGATCCATAGTGGGTGATAACATGAATTGACTAATCAAACTTATAGCATAGCAGATATCAAGACATGTAGTCATAAGATAGATCAAACTCCCAACTAGTTGACGAAATAAAGTAGCGTTAACTTGTACACTATCATCAACACGAGATAACTTCTTACCAGTTTCACAAGGAGTGATGGAAGATTTGCACTCTATCATGTGAAATCTCTCTAATATCTCGCACACATACTTGCTTTGACATAGCCTGATATCATTGCCATTTTGCCATACTTCGACACCCAAGCAATAGTGCATAGGATCTAAATCTGTCATCTCAAATTGCCTGCACAAGTTGGCTTTGATAGAATGACTGAGATTCTCATCATTTCCCATGATAATAATATCATTAACATAAAGTACAATCAAGGCAATGCTATCTTCGTTTATAAGAACATAAATATTTGAATCTAAATTTGTCCTTACAAACTCATGAAAAAGAAAGTAATGGTCAATTCGTCCATACCATGCACATGGCGCTTGCTTAAGGCCATAAAGTGCCTTGCATAGATTGCACACCTTATGTTCTTGTCCTTTTGCCATGAAGCCCTATGGTTGGACCATGTAAATTTCTTCTTCTAAGTCACCATTCAAAAATGTGACTTCACATCCATTTGATGGATCTTCCACCCAAAATGAGATGCTAAGGCGATGATAAGACGTAGCGTAGTCCACTTAGCCACTAGAGCAAATGTCTCTTTGTAGTCAATTTCTTTGTTTTGCTCATAGCCCTTCACTAATAAGCATGCCTTATGCTTTGCTATCATGCCATCCGCATGAAACTTTGTTCTAAACACCCATTTGTTGTCAATGGGTTTCTTTCCAAGTGGTAGATCAACTAACTCCCACGTACCATGCCTATGGATAGACTCCATCTCCTCTTCCATTGCCTGTGGATAGACTCCATCTCCTCTTCAATTGCCCTTTGCCACTCTTTGTGATCCTTTGCTTCACCAAAGGTTGATGGCTCTCAACACTTTAAAATGTCATTCATTAGGGCATAGTTCACATGATAGCGATCAAGAGGCTTCCTTTCCCACAATGATCTTCTCACTTATTCTTGCGTGCTAGATCCTGGTTGATTTAGCTTTGCATCCTTCATGATCTTTTCGTACCATTTTGGTATCTTAGACTCAAGTGATACACTTCGTGAAAAGTATGTGTCCCAAGGAGTGTCCAAGTAATGTCTCTTACTTCCAACCGGTTTCTCCTTTGTTGCTCCTATCGGCAAGTACCTTCCCCTAGGCTCTTGGATAGGTGGTGTCCTCTCATACTCACCCTCTCGACCTTCATCTTCATGTGCATCATCCTGTGGAATGTCTTCTTCATCTTCTTCTTCCAAGATTGTGGGAAGTCTATTGATGCTTTCATCACCTACATGGTCTTTATCTTCATACCTATGCATCTCATAGAAGACTACATCTTTGCTTATATGAATCTTGTTCATTACAGGATCAAGGCACCTGTACGCTTTCGTCCTCTCGTCATAACTGACAAAAATGCACTTGATTGCTTTGGCATCAAGTTTGCTTCGCTCCTCCTTTGGCATAGGCCCTACATCCAAAGACACAAAACTTGTCATTTTTTTGTCTTTATTCCTGTAAATGCCTCTTCGGGAGTCACGTTTGGAACCGCAATTGTAGGACTCTTGTTTTGCGAGAACATTGCCGCACTGCATGCTTCCAACCAAAGAGAATTGGTTAAGCCCATTTGTTTCATCATGGAGCATGCACTCTCCATAATAGTATTGTTTTTCCTTTCAGGTACACCATTGCTGTGCGACATGTGTGATTGTGTGAATTGTCTTTTGATGCCATGTTCCTTGCAAAAGTCCTAAAATCATTAGATTTGTATTCGCCCCCTCTATCTGATCTTAGCACCTTGATGCGTGCATCCAGTTGGTTCTCTACTAAAGCCTTAAATCCTTTCAGTGAGCAAAAGTGTCAGATTTCTTCTTCAAGAAATAAATCCATGTCCTGCTAGAGTAATCATCTATGAAAGTCATAAAATAATATTCTTTCCCCATTGACAAAGTCTTCATTGGGCTGCACAGGTCGCTGTGAATAAGTTCCAACAGTTTCTTAGCTTTTGTAGCTCCACCTTTCTTGAATGTTTCCCTATGATGCTTTCCCATAACACATCCTTCACATATGGCATGATGATCATCCTGTAGTGCTAGTAATCTTGTTACCATCTTTAGCTTTGCCATCAATCTTAAGCTCCCATAGTTTAAGTGACCAAGTCTTCTGTGCCACAACTCAGATTGTGATGCTGTTGAGGTAGCCAAACCATATTCACATGCTTTTGCATTATCCAACTTAGAAAGGCCATAGTTACTATCCCGATAACCTTTCGCTATCACCTTATAGTTGTGATCCATATCCTTCATTAGGCATCCATCCTTGACAAACTCAACCTTGAGATGTTGATTTGCCATCACACCAACAGAAAGCAAATTCTTTTTGAGTCCAGTAACATGAAGCACATTAGGAATATTCTTGATCTTACCATCAGAAAACTGCACAGGTACATTGCTGACACCCTGTATTTGGCATTCTTCCCCATTGGCTTGCGTGACCTTGTCCCCATCATGGATTGGCGAGAATTTCTCAAACCAATCGCATTTCCTGGTCATATGCCTTGTGGTGCCTGAATCTATGAACCATCTGGCACCATCATCAACTTGGGATGCCAATGCCGATGAGAAGACACTTGTCTCGTCATCTTCCCCATCATCTTCGGCAATGTTGCCTTGTTGCTTCACTTTTCCCGCCTTTATGTCCGCTTTCTTCTTGTAACATTCATGTGCCCAATGACCTGGTTTGTGGCAACAGTAACATTTGCCCTTCTTCTTTCTTTTCGCCTTCGATGATGACTCTCCCTCGTCCTCATCATCCTTGGACTTCTTTGAAATTCTTTTCCACTCTTTTTGCTTGCTTTTAGTGAGCAATGCTTGATCATCCTGTGGGGTTTGCCTTGACTTTACCACCTCTCAACGTTGCTCCTCCTTCAACATGATCCTGTGCAAGTCTTCAAAAGTAGACAATCTCTCCCTCAAAGCAATGCCGCTCACAAACATTTGTAGGCCTTCCGAAACACCGCTCATAGTGGTATGTACCAATTCAACATCCCTGATTGGTTCTCCAATTGCCACAAGTTGATTTCTCAGCTCCTTTATCCTAGTGAAGAAGGATCCCACCGATTCGCCTTCTTCCGACCTGATTGTGTTCAATCTCGGCTTCAAGAACATGGCTTGAGCTGGATTACAAGTTTGAAATTGTACTCTAAGAGCTTCCCAAGCTCCCCTAGCCGTCGTGGCATCACTTATGTGAGTGATCACATGGTCTTTCACTGAAAGATTGATCAAGGACAATGCTCTCTGTGCCTTCTTGTCAAAGGCCCTCATATCACCTGGAGTAGTATTAGGCCGTACTTCAATGCCCGCATCAATGTCCCATAACAATGTCTCCATCAAAATGCTCTTCATTTTGAATTTCCAGATGTTGTAGTTAGAAGCCCCATCAAGTTTGCTTGCATCGCCCAAAATTGCCTCATTGATGTTTGCCATTTCCAAACTGCTTGAAACTGCACTTGTAGGCTATAAAGTGTATGCCAAGACCAACAGTGATGTCAGAAATTAAAAATAATGACCTTCAATTTTTTGCTTACCACACCTGCCGCTTTTCAGCCAAATTTGAAAGCCAAATCGGCGTCGCCTTCCGAAATGCTCCTTGTCACCAACTTCCGACTACATGCCCAATGGAATGGTGAAATCACTTTTGGCGCACTCCGAACACTTTCTCCATGGCAATCACTCTGTTTTGACGTACCGTATTTGCAAGTACAGTTAGAGTGCCCTTTGCTTGGAGGCTATAGCCCTTCATTTGGCCAAAATAGGCTAAAGGAGGTAGACATAGAGGCAATTTTAATTTTTGAACTATCTTTTCACCTTGAAAAGGCTTCACTCTTCACAAAAGTCAGGACCCAACTCCTATTTCAAATTGAAATTTTTTAAAGAAGTTGAAGTGTGATTTACACTCCAGGCCCCTTTCTCCCTTTCATGGGTCCCTCACTTGCCATCCAATGGCCACTTGATATCTGACAGCCTAGATCACTCCTCGATCAATCGATTTCAGCCATTGATCACCATGGCTTCAAATCCAATGACCTACTCTTCTCTTTGTGCACCAACCAGCACTCCTGCAGCCACTAGACACTCGGAGATGCTACCTTCCTCCACGTACTAGCTGAGCCTCCACGACTCCTCTTCCTGATTTCAGCTATGGTGGAAGGGCTTTAAACCCTCTTTGCTGCTCTCCAGGATGTGACCAAGCTTCCATACCTCTGCACGACTGCCCACGACCTGTTGACAGATTATTCTTCTCACTAGGGCACCCAATAGCAAGCTTTCACAGTTGTGAAAAAGGTTATGAAATGAGAAAGATCCGAGTTAGTACTCCTTCAGACCCTATCTTTCAAGAAATACACCTTTCTTGAAATTTCCTCAGCCCTTGTCTCATATTTTTCAGCAGTTCTGAATTGGATTGAGGTCGCCCTCTACCGTCAAAATTAGAAAGCACTATATAAGTTGATCATTGTTATTTTAACTGTTTCAACATGGTGGTAAACTTCATTCCATCCGTGGTGAGTGGGATGTGCCTCCAAGACCATTGGTCTCAACTACGCAGCTGTGTAAGGTAAGTTGTGAAGGTATGTATGTTTGTTTTCTAATGGATATGACTACTAGTACTAGTGAGAGTAGCATGTGGCAGTTGCAAGACAATACTTCAGCTAACCTAGACTGTGAAATTAGGAGTGAGTTTGCAGATGTGTTTACTGATGATTTGCCATTTGCCTGATGGAAATGTTGAACATAAGATTGAGCTTATTCCCAGATCTTGTCGTATAAATAGACCACCATAAAGAATGAGTTTGAGAGAGAAAGAGGAGGTGAGGAAGATGCTAGAGGACTATCTTGCACATGGGCAGACTAGGCCTAGCTTCTCACCTTTTGCCTCACCAATCATTCTAGTAAAAAAGAAGGATGGATCTTGGCGTATGTGTGTGGATTATCGAGGCCTTAACAAGAATACTATTAAGCATCGATATCCTATGCCACATATTGATGATTTGCTTGATGATCTTCATGGTGACACTATATTTAGTAAGATAGACTTAAAGAGTGGGTATCATCAGGTTAGAGTTTGTGAAGAAGATGTTCATAAAACTGCGTTCCGTACTTGGTTTGGTCATTATGAGTATCTTGTGATGCCCTTTGGTTTGACTAATGCCCCAACTACATTCATGATGCTAATGAATGATGTACTCAGACGTTAGGAGAGGGTCAAGGCTAAGTGAGTGCTTGAGGATTGTGTCTAAGTGAGCCTAGAGAGAGGCATTCCTCATCATAATCTATGCAGCAAGTGGCTTGGAGGAGACTTAGAAAAAGTGCTCTTATGTGGATAGTTTGCCATGTACTTTGAAGAGACATCAATAAAGTGGATATTTCGGAGACTACTTTGGTGTGCTTGAGTTGTTTTCAGATAGCTTTGTGATACGTACTATCTTTGAGAAATTAGCACTCTTCTACATCCCTTCCTCTGGAACTAGGGTTGGCGGACATAAGTAGTACATATAGATACCCTAAAAATACCGGGGTTGGCAGACATAAGTAGTACATCTAGATACCCTTAAAATACCGGGGTTGAGACACCTTTGGAAGAAGTTCCCGAGCTATCAACCAGGGCTATAGTCATTGACCTTGATTCCAAGGAGGTTTATCTTGAAAATAGTAAAGTGAATTTGAATTTAAGCCAAATGGCGGACCAAGTTGTAAGAGGCACTCAGGCAATACTCATTGGATCGGTTGTGACCAAACTTAAATCATTGATCCAAGCTATGCCTTTGTATTGGGCCACCTCTCAGGAAGATCCTGAGAACATATAAACGACTTTTACCGGTCCTATTGGATCAACAGGATAAAAGATGAAGGTCACCAAATTTTGTTGTTCAGTGGGACATTGTTCCGGGGAGCCAATGATTGGTATTACCATTTGGAAGCATACTCCATAACGAGTATGGGTACCTTCATTACCAAATTCCTTGGAGAATTCCAAGTACCAAAGTCTAGAGACCATCTGATCTATGCTCTTACAGATTGTAGACAGGAAGAGTGAGAGACAATATCTCATTACAATTGGAGGACTAAAGAATTGGTGAGACAATTTGGGACCAATACCCCTCCTAAGGACTAGATTCTATCGCTCTACTTAAAAGGATTGAAGTATGCTATCCAAATAGATGTGAGGAAATCAGCTCCAAAAACTATTGAGGAAGCAGCCACTAGGCCGTTAGAAATAAAAATTCTATGATATTAACCCAAGAGGTGGTGGCATTAGCCAATGCCTCCAAGTCCTATTCATGGGGTGGACAACAACCAGGTCTTGGAAGGACGAATGGTTACGCTCAGGCTATACCTATGCTACTGCAACTCAAGAAACTGCATCACATTCTCCTTTTGTTAGAAATGCAAAGTTGTATTAGCGACCATTAGCAGTCAAAAAATCGAAGTTCAAAATGCAAGTGTAGGTAAAGCTATTGTTGTAGTACCTAACCAAAATGCGATGGGAGGATATGAATCATCTTCGTCAAATCCTTATGATATGTTAATGAATACATGGATGTAATGTTCGAAAGTATAAAATCCCTAGCCCTTGATGTCAATTTCCACAAGAGGCAATAGAATTTGTCAGTGAGAGCGACCTGATCGACCAAAAGAGTTATCTTGCCGAATTTGTAAGGGTGAGTATCTATTAAGAGATTGCCCTAATCTCAAGTGTACTATGTGTGGGAGGAGATGCCATACTAATGACCATTGTTACATGAAAGTTAAAGCTTCAAATGAACAAGCAGATCAACTTGGCCTTGAAAACCATAGAGTTGTTGTGGACTCTCGAAAGACTCTGTTGAACCAGTTCGAATTCTCCAACATGATGACTCTGATGAGGGAAGACCTATGTGCTTGCTGATTGATGTTGTACCTAAAGAGACACAACCTGATTGTTTAGTGATGACTAGAGCACAAAAGGCAGCTGCTCTGAATAAAGGAAAGCATGTTCCTAATGATAGATTACCAGTTGTAGCTGATGAGCCCGTGATAAAGAACCAAGTTGTAAAGACATTATTGAAGATCTGGCAAAGACCACTAAGAAGCGTCTTGATGTCCTGATTAGGTCTGAAAAAAGGAGCTGAAGAAGGAGAGCGCCATTAGAGTCTTATGAACCATTCAAGTTAGTGGACCATTTGCATAAGACCAAAGTAGATATCAACTTATTCCAGCTGCAAAAATCCCAGCAGTAAAGCGAGAGCTTAGGGCGGTGTTAAGAATCTGATGGCTTGATGGGCATAAGCCTATTATGATCGAGCTAGATCAAGTATCAAGCAATGGAGTAGAAAGGAGCTGCCCCAAAGTCGATGCTATTGATTGTTGACATCGTAGTTGATGCTGGAGCTACAGTAAATGTTATGAATGCTAACTTGTCTAAGAGATTGAATCTGGATTTAACCTTGAAACTAGTTGACAACTCGAGGTTAAAAGTTGAAGGTATACTGAGTGGGTTGTTTGTGAGTGTGGCTGGGAAGGTTGCCAAAGTAGACTTCTATGTTGTGCGTATGCAGGCCAATAGGGAGGCATATGCTTTGTTGTTAGGTCGACCGTGGCTTAAGAAGACCGACTGTTTGGTTGATATTCCCAGTGGTCATTTGATTTTTGGCCGCAGAAAGAAAAGAGTAGTTAAGCAAGATGGAAAAATTCCTATCTTGTGTGACGAGTCATTATAGGAGCCTGAATCAATACATGTGTCACCTACACCAATCCAAGTACCTAGAGTGACCGTGGTTGATAAAGGAAAGAGGAAGGAGGGATCAAGTATATGCGATATCTATTCACCTCCTACTTTTTATTTCTCAATCTAAGTATGCTCATGAATTTCTTGAAAAGTTTAATATATCAGAGTGCAAACCTATTTCTACACCATATGATAGTGGACGTAAGCTTACTAAAGCTGAGGAGGATCAAGATGTAGATGAGACATTATATATAAAGCTTGTTGGAAGCTTAATCTATCTAACTACTACGAGACCAGATATTGCTTATGATGTGAAAGTGATACAATATGGTTACAAAGGATTTTACATGATCTACATATGGTACAAGATACACCTACGATACTTCAATGCGACAATCAAAGTTGTCTTAATTTGGTGAAAAATCCAATTTTTCACAATAGGACAAAGCACATTGAAGTACAACAACACTTCATCAAAGAGAAGATTCAAAGTGGTAAAGTGAAGCTTATTTATCGGCCTTTAGAAGAGCAAGTTGCGGATATCTTTACCAAAGGACTTCACAACGAAACCCCTTAGTGTTAGATTGGCCATGCCTACGTGCTATTATAGGGACCATTACTATTTGTAGTAGGTCATTTTTTATTTCTCATGCATGTAAGTGGGCACACTACTACTAGATTAGAACTTGTTTTACTACTAATATTAGCAATTATCATTTTGTCTTTTGCTATTTGATTTATGCTTTTAACTTTTCACATGGATTAGAAAAACTGTATATATGTGTTGGAGGGTTTGCGGATCCCAAGGCAACCCTAACCCTAGTTAACAAGTGAGAGGGATTTGGCACCCTGCGTGTGTAAGTCCAACCTGATGATCACATAGTGATTTGATTAATTAGAAAGTCAATAAAAGGACTTTAGGCCTTTTTGTGGGACTTTTAATGTCACAGGGCCTAAATGTCAAGTAAGTGAATAAAGTTGGGTTTCTTTCCAATTTGGATGGTTCCCACTCTTTTTTAAATTTGAATAATTAGGGAGGCAGAAATGGACTAATAGGATTCAGAGGCCAGGGTTCTCCTCTCTACTATAAAAAGGGACCAACTCGAGTTCCTATGCATGTTTCATTTCTTCATTTCAATAAAGCAAATTGGTTCTCTTGAAATGGATTTATGAATGTCCTTGCTCTCTATCACTTTTCCTCCATCTCTCATTCTTTATTTGTATTTTGCTAATTGTTGGATTTGATTGTTATTGGATTTGCATGTTATTATACTTTCTATGAGAGAGAAAGGGAGAGAGAAAAAGAGTAAGCTATCTTGTTGTGGATCTAGTGTTAGTGGATGTAGTGTTAATGCTTAGGGTTAATGGATGTTAGAGTTAGATGTGAATCTTCCATACATGTTGAAAGCTGAACTATACTATCGCTCTCATGGGAACGAATCTATGCGTGACAACTAACTTCATCTCTTTGATGCTAGATTGATTAGATCTTGGATTGAGGTTAGGCAAGGAAAGAAACTCACTACAATTTTGGAACCGTTGCCGAGGAGCTATGCCAATTTTTCAGTTTGCAGCATGTTTGTTGGATGGCATTAGGCATATTGTCGTGGCATGAATAGTGTTAGATATACATTTAGGGTTAGTACCACGTGAGGACTCATGAGGATGGCGCGCTAAAAAACTCTGGATCTGGTCCTCGACACTGATTGGTCTTCTAAATAATGGTGTGGTCCTTGATGAAGATGGACCCTATTGCACTACCTGTGGAACTGGCTGTTGTTCCTCAACTTTAGGAGCTCCACCCTGGTCCATGCCCGAATTCAATTTTGTATCCATTGGTGCATCAGCTTGGTGCGGAGGGGAGAATTGCGGCATGACCAGAATTGAAATTTGAGGTCCAGCTTCCAACACCTGAGCGGCTGCTTTTTCATATGCAGTGATGGTTGCTTTAGCCTTTGCCAACTCAGTTGAAGCTGCACCTTTGAATTTGTCGAAGCGGCCCTGGAATCCTTGAAGCGTCACTTTGTAGGTTTCAACTTTCTTGAACAAATACGCGATCTCTGTGGGAGTTATCTGATGATCAGGTATTTGCGTCTGGAGATATGCATCACGCTCAAGGGTGGTCACATCCAATTCACCTTGGAGACGTGTGCGATCTTGTTCTGCCATCTGCAGTTGACCTTGGAGCAGCTGCACTTGTTGCTTTTGCATCCTGCACGGCCTTGTCCACCTGATCTTGAGCGGTTGTGAGCACATGCTGCAGTGAGCTGACATACTCTTCTATGCGATCAGCTAATCATTAGAGGAGTTTTGAGCTCCAAAAAGACCCTTTAAGAATTCGTGCAAGATGTAGTTTATATTATTAAAATATTATAACACATATACTTTTGACTTGCCATAACTTTTTAGTCGTAGATCAAAAGTATATCATCTAACATATCATTGGAAAGCCTTGTCGAGCACTTTCCAATGCACCAAACTCCGCTAAATTTGGACTTACCACTAAAAAGTTATGCCATTTTTAGTGTGGAATCAAAATGTGGACTCAAAAAGTTACGTTACATAGATTTTAAATTTGAGTGTTTTGATTGGTCCATGTGTAAGAAAAATTGAAGAAAAATATAAAAAGAATCTTTACAAAGGGTCTTTTTTGGATTTAGAACTCCTCTAATGTGTTGTGCCATCTTCTTCTCAGCTTTGGATTTGGTTTCATGTTGCTTGGCGATCTTCAACTCTTTGTCCAGCTGAATAACTTTCTAGCTGATAAGAGTAATTTTCGATCCCATATCTGAGATTCATTGCTCCATTTCTTTTTTCTTATCCCTCATAGATTGGATCACTTGTGCAAGGCTTGAGACCAAACCAAAAGCATCACCAGAATCTACTGTTGTGGAGGTGGTAGCAATAGAAGGACCTTGGTTGGCGTGGAACAGGTGCCTGTAATTCTTCTTCTTCAAAGAGGTCTTCCTCTTCATAGCCCTCAGACATTGTGGCGTCAAACTACTTTGGTGATTTGACAGCTTGCTCGACTTGAAAAGTGGCTGGTGCGGCTTCAACTTGAGGTTGTTGGGGTATCTGAAATGATTCTTCAACGTCAGTAGTAGTATCATGGAATTGTTCAAATTCTCTTCTAGGGGATTGGAGTTCAAAGGGCGCAGGGCTCTGGACATTTCAAAAATTCAGAGGCCCCAAGGGGGTCGAAATCATCGAACATATCCATGAAATACTGAGTGTTTGGAGAAACAGCTTCTGTGTGTAGGGGTGAGGCGGCCTGGGTAGCTGTGATGGGAATGGTAGCCCCAATGGTCACAGACTGTCTGTGAGAGGAAGTAGAGGTGAAGGAAGCAGAGGTGAAGGAAGCATCAAAGGCGGGGGGAATAGGTAGTTCAATGCGAATAGCAGCAGGGGGTGGAAGCATAGTTGACGATGTCTGCCTAGTACGACGTCGTGACGTGGAAGGCGAGTAAGGAATGACAATCTCGTTGTGTGGATGACGTCGACTATATGAGCTGGAGGCCTGTTGAGATGATTCGGCCGGTGCTTCTTCATAAATAGAAAGCACATAATCCAGGCGAAACCCATGGATTTTATTTTCAAGGTGGGAAGTCTTGACTCTGTGCTCAACTATCCTATGCAATATTTGAGAAGTCATGCAATCTTTTCTGAGGTTGCCAACCATCAGGAAATTGTTAAGGATCTGAACAGCGGCGTGTATGGCAGGCTCAATAATGGCTTCTAGGAGGAGGTAGCCATCATTGGTCCAATGCAAATTATTTGTAACGTCAATATAAGGCTTAATAGCTTGTTTGTTTTGCTTATGGCTTGGTGGGGCTTGGGTACCAGAGATAATTTCCTGTAGTGATTGTAGGACAACTAGATGATCAATGGATCTCTAGAATATCAGATAAGGCGGTTAAGGGTTTTCTGGGAGGAATGGTGTGGGTAATTTTGGAAAGAAAATTCTAGGACTGTAAAGATCTGATGATCAATGGCATGTTTTAGTACCTGTCGCGATATGAAAAAAATAAAACTGTTTAATCAAATGTGGGGTATTTTGAGAAATTTTGAGGTCTAATGTAGATCCCAAAGTGGTATCTCATTATTTACAAAATCAAAGGCCCTCTATTTCTCGCTTTCTTAATTTAATCCTTTACTTCTTAATAATTTTTTGAATATAAGACATCAAACTAGTTTATATGAATTCTTTTTAGCATGAAATTATTCTTCTGAAAGACTGTTATGTCATATAAATTACTACTCGTGTAAATAGACATGGAATTCAGATAAATTCTAAGGTTAAAATGTTTCAATTTCTTAAACCTAGAATATCTCTATTGCATAAATGGATTTCGATGGAATAATAGTTTCTATCACTCAGATTGGAAATATTTGAAGGAGAAGTTCTGTTTGTAATAGAGTGAATCCTTTAGTGGAAGCACTTATTACTGACTTTTCTTGGATTTAGATATTTTAATATATCATCTTTCTAGTTAACTTTTATTGAAATTTATAATTTCTTTCAAAGGAGGGGTGAAGTGGTGGGATAAAATTCTATTTGGGAGTCTGTGGATTGCATAGTTTTCGGAAAAAAACCAACTGTGATATAGAAATGAGATTTTTTCTGGAAGTGATTTCGGATAGATTCAGAGTAAGATGCCTAATTGGAATTATTCGAATAAGAGAAATTCTCTAAGGATTGTGTTGACAATCTGGATCTAGAACAGGTTTGATATTTGAATCATTATCTATTAGTATAATAAAAGATCAAAGGTTACTAATTTCAATTTGATTGGAATAGAAGCAAGTTTGATCATAATATGTACTGGGTCATAGTGAGATTATTCTCATATGTGCACAATTAATCTTGTATGAATCTACTGTGTAATCCTAGTTACTAAGGTTATCTGGTGCACTTAACCTAGTCGGTGAATATGAACATATGATCAAGTATTGTTTTGACAGATACTTGCAAAGTTACAAATCTTTGTATAAAAGATTTATGGATTAACTTATGAATGATTTGGGTAAGGATCTAAATGTGGTGTCATACTAGTATAATTGAATTCTTCAACTAGACATTTGAAATTTCTAAATCATTGGCAATTAACTTAAGTAATTGATTACTCCATAGTGAAGTTCATTGGCAAAACGATCAGTGTGATGTGGATTCACCAGGCATGATCACTCTCTAGTCATACTACATGTACATTTTGTTACATGATTTGTCTAAAGTACTTCAAACTAATCCAAGAGATACCTAGATAGTGTAACTATTATTGCATCAAGTGATACACTAGGGATATTGGTATGGAACACTAGTACCACCTCAATCTTGATCTGAACTCAGAGAAGTTTGGAGTATATTTTTAACACAATGAACAAAATAGGGTAAGATACTGCTGGTGCACACTGTATAGAGGGGAGGAGCATATTCTCCACCGCAACAGATGGTGCAGGCAGAACCCCACCCTCATCTGACAGTGAAGAAGCTTAGTAGCTCCACTAGTACAGCCTTCTCATGCTTCCTTCATAAAGCAAACAAAAAACCTGAAGCATATCTCTAACAGACCCTCTCGTGTATGTGGGGTAAACCGAATTCACAAGGCTGGGGAAGCTTGTATTATCAATAAGTGGTTATCCAAACTCTGACTCCCCTCAGAAGAAAACACAAGCACATAAAATCTCAAATCTGTATCCACTTGAGCTGTTCAAAGGAGAATTGTGTAGAAAGAAGCATGGAAATTGCTCAAAACTGGTGCATAAAATAGATCAAAGAAATGCAGAATCTCAGTTCTTTTGACAAGCTGTCAGGCATGATTCATTGATTAATAAAAAATATGTGTGGGAGAGCTCTCTTAAGCCCTCACCAGAGTCTTGGAAAAGGGGCATATGAGCTTAACTTTATTCCCACCAAAGAATGTTAACAGTAGTGTTTGGTTGCTCAAAAACCAGCTAGGTTTCCATGAAAATGGCCCAGAAAGCATTTGAGGAATGAAAAATTATTGTACATGATCTTTGACCATCTACTCAATCAGAAAAAAAAAGGACTAAGCAGCAACAACTTGAATTATTGCACTTTCAATTGAATGAAACTGTCCCATTATCAGCTCTCAACTACATGCTCCTGTTTTGCTCATTTGCTCAAGAAGAGCTTTTGCTTTTCTCTTGGCCCTTAGTGTACCATGGCTGGCAAGTTCCATCAATGGTACAAAAGCTCCAAATTGACAAGCAGCAACAATATGAGCTGAATCATTTCTGCATATTGCAAGAAGAATAGCTGCAGCATTTTCTTTACTTCGAGGAAATCCCAAAGTTATCAAATCAATTAAAACAGCGACGGAAGGTGCAGAGCCAATCGCAACTTGGCCTTCCTGATGAGTTGCCAAGATTGCTAGAACAGCAAGCGCTTCATCTACCAGTCCCATATCAGGATTTGAAAGCAATTGCATCAGTAGGGGAATTACGGCTGCTTGGACAGCTCTAGCCTTGTTTCCTTGATATATTGATAAATTGAACAGTGCTGTGGCAGCATCTTTCTTTCCCCTGTACGTGCCTTGACGAAGCAGGTCAACTAATGCAGGAATTGCACCAGATGCACCAATAATGATCTTATTCTCATCAACGACCGATAGGCTAAAGAGTGTGGCAGCAGCATTTTCTCTTGCTTCCATACTTCCCTTCTTAAGAACTTCCACAATTGGATTAATGGCGCCAGCAACAACAATATGGGACTTGTTTGGTCGGTGGATTGAAAGATTCAAAAGAGCAGTGACTGCATGCTCTTGTGCCCCTAAGTTCTTACTGGTCAAAAGGCTGATCAAAAGTGGGATCGCTCCAGCCTCAGCAATGCATACCCTGTTCTCAATGCTTTGCTTAGCAAGTATTCGCAACTCCCCAGCAGCAGCTCTCTGTGCATCAATCTGTCCACTGGAAAGCTTTTGCAGTAAGAGATCAATCATAGCTCTATCTCCAGGAGAAACCTGATTGGCAAATTCCCCAGCTTTTCCAGCACAGGATGATCCAAAAAAATTTGGTGTATTGACACCATGCGTTTCACACCATTGCCCAATTAAACTTCTGAGTACGTAGTTAGGGGTCAAGATGATGTGTCGCAAAACTTGCTGGGTCTTAGGGCAGGTTCTATGTCCAGTATCTAGCCATTTTTGGATGCATGCTCGTTCATAAGTCTGAAATTTGCAAGAGGGTATATTATTCAGTATCATCCTGGAAATAGTCAACCGATACATTTTCAACAAAGCAGATGTTGCAGTCACGACCAACCACATGCACATGCAGAAAACAAATTAATATAGCCAGAAGCAACATAAACAATCCTTGCACGGGGCAGAATTCTGATTTGCAAATCCGATTGATCTAGTGCTTCTCTCAATGACAAACAAACCTGTCCAGTAGCGACTATAACTGGGTCTTTCATCAGCTCCAATGAGATTGGGCAGCGAAAGTCGTTAGGAACATTGGGGGAGTTTGGCTTTTCTATCCTGGCTTCTGAACTTCTTTGATCCCTTTTAAAATCCAAAAAATCCAATTCCTTAGAATCAATGACCACGAGTGCTCTCAACTTTGTAAGTATACAAGTAATCTGCTCAATAAGTTCATCATACTTTGCAAATTTACTGGTCAGTAGATTCTGCAACGCATGAGACTCTTGTTTCAGATCTGCTGTTGTTCTAAGATCCATTTTCTCAGCAAACCTTCGCAAAACTGTTGAATCGGTACCAAATTCATCTTTTTGGGATAAAATAGTCATGGCATCCAGATAAAGCTCAAGGTTTGGACTCTCCAACCTGGATTTTGCCCTCTTCAACTGTGCGTGGACAAGCTCAACCTACAAATAGGGAGATACCGGTCAAGTCAGAGGAGCCAATTACAAAAACGCTTTAATGCATGTTCACAGCATAGGATTGTTAATTCTTCATTCTTTTTGAATGTATAAGCATGAGCGAATGATCTGAAAGTCTGCATCATCTATGAGCAACATGTAAGCGTGTATCAATACCAACAGCAGCAAAAGATTCATAGGCATACAACAATAAATCTGATAGTTCGTACTTATTCAGAAATTGAGTGGACCAGCATAGGCTGCCCTCAGAAAGTAAGAAATTTCAGGAAATGTCCTTAAGACCAATACATATACCTGATCATTGCCATAGCAAATATCTTCGCAGTCAGAGAAAAATAGTTCAGATGTATGGTTCCTATACAATAGGAACTACAATTCTTAGAGAAGCATGCTACCAAGTTAGATTGTCATACAGAATGTGTGCTGCACAAGTGGATGCACAGGTGGATGGTGCTGAAACTAGGACTTATAAGGCCATTATCCAGACAAGACTAAGCTATGTAACATAACAAGACTGCTGGAGTAACCTAATCAAGTACAGGTTACATCAGTTTGCCTTGTACTTTGTGACTTTGGACCCAATTACAAATAATCTGTTCACACGTGCAAGGTGGTGCTTCCTGGTTCATTAAATAACTGAGAAGCTTTGAGACAATTCAAATGATGAGGCCCACCATTTGTCATGGCAAACAAAAATATCTTCATTGACATCCAATTGAAATACATGGTCGTTATCCCAATGTAGACAAAAGCTTGAAGCTGACAACAGGTTTCAACTTTCAAGTAACACCATGGGCTGTGCATGTGTGCACATAGATGTACAAATATTATCTTCTATTGGAAACAAGGAAGAACCCAGAAACACTTCAAACTACTAGAGAGCCCAAAAGGTGATACATAAGACATAGCCATTATTGAACATACACATATGAAGGATCTTGGTGAGTGGCATTAAATATGCCTCATAGCAAAGATCAAATTATCAGAAATTAGGCATCCCCATCTAGTCACATGCCTTCTAATGTGACGCTCGATGCTCAATGGAATCAAATTATGAAGGATCTAGGTGAGTGGCAATAAAGATGCCTCATAGCAAAGATCGAATTATCAGAAAATAGGCATCCCCATGTAGTCACTTGCCTTCTAATGTGCCGGTCGATGCTCAATGGAATGATATTTTTAAATTTCATGCCAATGACCGAGTGGCTTAACCAGACTAAACACCAATATTCTTGAGGCATAACTAGCCGGTCAATGACCTTTTCCCAGCACCTTTTCTTCTCTCTCTCTCTCTCTCTCTCTCTCTCTCTCTCTCTCTCTCTCTCTCTCTCTCTCTCTCCATCGCTGATCTGCTTGAGAATAAGGCTCCATCGCTGGTCCATGGTGCTACTCCATCGCTGTGATCCAAGAAGAGGAGTGCTAATGAAGCATCCTTGTTGAAGCTTAAAGATCCTTTTGTTAACAATCAGGCTACCCAGAAGAATCATTTGAACACAAAGAAAAGGACCTTGTCGTTTCAGAAATAGCAAGCATCATTGGCCTCTCTCCAAAGCAACCATGCCTCCTCGCAAAAGAACTTCAAGTCCTCCTCGCGCTCTTTCTCCCACCTTGGCAACCACCTCATCCGCTGATGTGGCAGCGCTGCCTGCCACATCAGTGCCTGCAGCCCCTGCTCCATCAGCGATGCCTACGCCTGCTCCATTAGAGATGCCTACCCCATCAGCGCCTGCTATATCAGTGCCTAGGGCCACATCAGCTGCCACATCAGCACATGCTGCCCCATCAGCACCTTCTGCTCCTGCTACATCAGTGATGCCTACCTCTTTCCCTCCTACAAGGCTTCTTCCCACTCCTACCATCTATGCTTCTGCTGTCAACTTTTCTTCCCTTCAAGACCCACAACCTATAGCGAATATCCCATATACACCCTCTAAATCAACAGAACTTTTCTCATCTTGGCAGATCGATCAAATCAAGGCAGATATCCAAACTGAAGCAGGAAATCTCACAGCTGAAAGGACTAGTAACCTCTGTGTCAATGAGAAGAACATGTTGCAGTCAAAAGTGTATTCGCCCTTTCGTGCAGAAGGAGCAATCTCATGATTTGCGGGGAGCCATCCAGATGGCTTTGTATTATGAAGATGGAAAAAGAGGCCCGGATCCTGTTGCGGTAGCTGGTATAGGTGGTCAGCAACCTTGGGGACGCAAGGGCAAATGGAACAAAAAGAGAAAATTTGAAGGTCAAACCAGTCAGTGGCAAGCTCGGGGTGACAAAAAAGGGAAGGGTGCAGGGGGCCCCAAAGGCCAAGGGTTGTATGGGCAGCCCAATGCCCAAAAGGGTTAGCGTCCTTCAATGTTGTCGCCTCAGGACCAAGAATGTGCAAACAGGGAGAACCTCTGTTTTGGATGTTTGGGGCAGCATAGGTGGAAGGAATGTCCACGGAACTTGATGCGAACCACATATAATCTTCAGGTAGACCAGATGAACCAGGGTGATGACCCTATGACAGTGGAAGAGATCGAGCAGGAAGTCAATCCAAATGTTCCACGCCTCATGAATGTTTCGGTGGTCAAGAGAGTGGACATGGCTCCACCAGTGCTTTGTCAAAATCGGCTCGCCAAGGGTATCAATTTCCTAACACTTCTCTTATTGTTATGCAAGGACAGCTATGTGGTAGAGATGTTCAGGTTCTATTTGACACTGGGTCCTCTCATAATGTGTTGAATTCAACTTTGGTACAGAAGTTAAGTGTGAATACTCAACCATCCCAATACCAGTACACAGTGGAAATGGCTGATGGAAAGGGTACAGAGATTTGGGATAAGAGGGTTGTGGGCATTCCACTAATTGTACAAAGTTACACAGAAGAGTTTGATTTTGAGATAACACGGCTTGCGCGGTTTGATGTGGTGTTGGGCATTTGTTTGCACACGATGCGGAAGCCACACATAGCCTGGGATACTCATGTGTATGAGTTCCATTTTGATGGTGTGATGCATTCCCTTCATGGTGAGCGGGATTTGCCTCCTAGACCGCTTGTTTCAGCTACGCAGTTGCGTAGGATCCATTGGGAGCACATGTGTGTTTGCTTTCTACTTGATATGTCTAGTAATACTACTCAAAGTATCATGCAGTGTGTGCAAACCAATACTATTGCCAATTTGGATCAAAAAATTAGGAGAGAGTTTTCAGATATGTTCATAGATGATCTTTCATGTGTTTTACCTCCTAAGAGGAATGTTGAACATAAGATTGAACTATACCCGGATCATGTCCTATCAATAGACGTGGAGTTATTCTGATGCAAGAGGGTAGGCCTGTGGCCTTTGAGAGCAAGAAGGTCAACCCTGCTTAGAAAAATTATCCAACTCATGAAAAGGAGTCGTATGCCATAGTTCATGCATTAAAGGCATGGAGGCATTATCTGTATGGATCGGAATTTGAGGTATTCATTGATCATGATACCTTGAGATACTTTTGTAAGCAGCCAGGCCTTAGAGGCCGGGAAGCCAGATGGTCTAAGCTCATGCAGGAATTCCTAATGGAGATTCGGTACAAGAAAGGTGCCTAGAATTGTGTGGCAGATGGGTACAAGAAAGGTGCCGAGAATCCTGTGGCAGATGCACTATCTCGTGGTTTATCAGATGTCATTTGCAGTCATTGAAAATGACTTACTGTTTGAGATAAGAAAGGCTCAAAAAGAAGATCCTCACTGTAAGAAAGTGGAACAAGAGGTGAGTCATAGCTATGCAGAGTCTCAAGAGGAGAGCTCTTCTATCTTGGTTCGCACTTATCTTAAGTATTCCATAGAAGATGGAATAGTGATGAGAAATGGCAAGGCTCTTATTCCAGCTTGTGAGGTGATGCGAAAGAAGACCTTGCATCTGTCACGATAGCCCTAGTGCTGGTCATCCTGGTGTGGATAGGACCTATGAGTTGATACAACGTAACTTTTGGTGGTCTGGACTTAAGAAAGAAGTAAACCATTATGTGACACATTGTTTTTAAGTGTCAAGTTAATAAGGCTGAAAGGATTAAAGTGCCTGGATTATTACGCCCGTTACCTATACCAGAAGGGAGACGGGAGAGTATTTCCATGGACTTTATTACATGTTTACCACATACACATTCTCGTTTTACTGGCAACTTTTGGACTGCAATATTTGAGAAGTTAAAGGTGCAGTTGGGAATGAGTAGTTCTGATATTCCTGAAACAGATGGGCAGACTGAGAGAGTTAACCAAACCTTGGAAGATATGCTTAGGGCGTATGAAAGGCAAACGCAATGGGGAACGTTACCTACCATTGTTGGAGTTTGCCTATATTGATAAAAAGAATGCATCTACGAAGATGAGTCCTTTCGAGCTAAATTATGGTTTAGACCAGCCAGTCCAGTTACTAAAAGTATGCCTCATAAGACACCTAGTGCTATGGAATTTCTAACTCACATGCAACAGATGTTGGAGTTAGCAAAGCAAATGTAAAAGCGGCGATGGATCAGGCAAAGACATATGCTGATCTGAATCGTACGCCAAGAGAGTTCAAGGAAGGATATGTGGTGTTTCTCAGGATTCCAAAGGACTCGAAAACCCTGAAGATAGGGAAGTGTTATAAGTTGTCACCTAGATACTGTGGACCTTGGAAAATTGTTAAAAGATTAATAGCGTTGCTTATAAATTGGATTTGCCTGTTGGTTGTAAGGTTCATCCTGTTTTTCATGTTTCAGGCTTAAAGGTTTTACATGACGGTGATAACTTGTTGGCTGATGACCTTGTTTTGTTTCAGGAGCATGGGGAGGTGATGCATGGACCAGCGAGAGTATTGGACCGGAGGAAAAGACGGTTGCGGAATCATTTGCTCCATGTACTTGGTTGCATGGCATGGACGACCTACCTCTCAGTGATGCTACTTGGGAGACCGTGCATGGGTTGCATGCACAGTATCCAGACTTTGCCATCGAGGACGATGTCATCTGAGGAGGGAAGGGATGTCACATGTACTTTGAATCCCTTGCCCAATGTAAATTGTAAATTGTAATTATTAAATTGTAAATGGCTAAGTCACCGGCCTCTGGAGACAATTGTAAATTGCAATGTAAATATTGTTAGTGACTTATTTCGAGATGGCCCCAAGGGGTTACTGGGTCTCATGAGAGTCTGCTGGACTGACCTCCTAAAAAGTAAAAAGGGTTGACCGGTCAACGTGACACGTGTCACATGCTCACTGGAACACTTAGTCTAGTGTATGAGTGACGGACAATCAATGGACGGGTCAACAGGACATGTGTCATGTGCTCATTGGGACACTTGGTCCAATGCATGACACATGTCAGACTGTCCACCTACTATCTTGCCTATGTGTCAGGGTACTGCCAAGTGGCAAGTGTCGATTGTGCATGGAGTTTGCCATGTGTCGGCGTTAGGATGTGTCAGGGTTAAGGGGTGCTTGAGGGGATATAGTGTGAGCCTTGCCAGGCATTCCCTATGGTATTCCTATGCAGCTATGGTTGGGAGGAGACTTGCAGCAGAGCTCTCATGTTTGCTTGTTGATCTATGTACATTTGCTCGAGATTAATAAAGTGACGAATTTGTTGAGTAATTCGGTGTATTAACTTAGGGTTTGTGAGCTTGTGTGCAACATTCCTCACCGCTCCGTCCTCTACACCCCCCGTGGTATGATGCCGAATGCCGTTCTTTTCATCACCTTGTCACCCATGCACTTACTCAGGCTCCCCACCTTCCCCACTCCGTTCGACGCTCTTACCATCGCACACTCCGCCGTAAAATGCGTGCTTATGATGACTTTGAAGGAAAGCGCCTTGTTGACCTTCTCTTCAGCTCTTCTTCAGGAGCTTTTTGGCATGAGTTTATCCCTCGTGCTCCACCACCTCTCCTAGATGACCTCCGCATATGGGCCGACTATGCTACCAGCCTATCTACCATACCCACTGACGCACCCATCCCTATCTCTCCATGCCCTTCTAAGTTCGCCTTCTTCATCTCTGACATGGTACTTGCAGATAGTACAAGTCTGAATGCAGATACAAGGCGCGGTCTTCCTGAAACAATACTCTGATATAACAGAGAGGAAGAACGAATTATTTTGCTCTTGCTAATCACTCAATCTTCTTCTTAGACTCATTTACAAATCTTATATATATAATTTTACAATGGCAAATGTACGTGAGAGCAGTTGGTGTATATCTGATCGATGGAGAAAAGAGTGGATAGCCATGCTACCGCTTCCTCCTATAGGCACCGTCACTGCTTTGGGCTGTAACCGCCTTGCTCTTGCGGTGACCTGTAATTAAGGTCTGTACTTTACAAACGGCATTAAGGCACCATGTTGTTATCAGTCGCCAATTATACAAGTCGTTTTAGTTAATGAAGTCGGAGACTTCGATTTCGAGCTTGCCTTTGAGAAGATGTCGATGACTTCGATGTCGGGCTTGCGCTTGAGAAGATGTTGATGACTTCGATGTCGGACTTGCTCTTGAGAAGATGTCGATGACTTCGATGTCGGAGACTTCGATGTCGAGGACGTGGATGTCGAGCTTGCTCTTTCAATGACTTCGATGTCAGAGACTTCGATGTCGATGACGTGGATGTCGAGCTTGCTCTTTACAAGAGCTCCTTTTGAATAGTGACCTTCGACAATCGTCGACGACGATCGTCGAAGAGCGGGCAAGCCAATAAGTCGGACACTTCGATGTCGGGAAAGTCGAAGGAAACATTGTCATCGACTTTCCTTGTATTTCTGTAGGTTGTGCAACTTTTAGAAGTATTTACATACAACAAATGAATGGATCTAGATTAGTGAAGAGATAAGGGATGGAGAGGATAGAAATCCAACTCCATCCTCCTTCATGTGGATGATGTGGCTCTAGTATCTCCAACCAGAGAGGGATTACAGAGGCAGCTAGATTGCCTACAGGGCTTTTGTACGAGATGGGAATTGGGGGTGAACATTGCGAAGACCAAGGTTATGGTCTTTGACACTTCTCGAGCCTTCATGCAGCGTCAGGATCTTACTCTCGATGGATAGACCTTAGAGGTAGTTTCTTCTTACACTTATTTGGGGATACTTTTCTCTGGTCCTACCTTCAGCATGAGACAGGCAGCTACCACCCGACTTGGAAAGGGGAATTCTTCACTTGTTCAGCTAGAGCGGTTTTGCTTCAAGAATTCCATTCGAGATGCTCACAGTAATTGTAGATTTTTTGATACTATTGTCACCCCCACAACCTTGTATGCAGCAACAACATGATGTACCGGTCTTCCCACATCACATTGGGCCAGCATCTCACGATTACAGACTACCATGTTAGCTCGTATGATTCGGGCAAAGCCCTCTGTTCCACACGAGATCCTTCTTGCAGAGTACCCATTCAGATAGATGCAGCTTTCCAGCTTGTTGCATATATTCAGAGAGTTCAGGCGCTTCCATATGCAGATGCAGATGAGAGATATACACAAATAGCACTTGCTTTCTCACACTACCTTCATGATCAAGGATACATGCTATCGTGGTTCTCCCAGGCATCCCACTTCCTCCTTGAGTCATTTGGTATCTCCGTTGCAGAGCTCCCCTCAGATACTCATTAGTATATTAAACACTTCTTATATCGGGCATATCTCGATCGTACTTGGAGGTGACAACTTGGGGTTAAGCCTGCAACTATTACCAGACTCATTTTATTGAGCTAGACATAGCAAGGTTCCCAGTTTTGCCACACTACTTGGACTTGAGATTATCACACAACCTCAAATTTACAGTGGGACAGCTCTGAGTATCATCACATCAGCTGGCTATTGAGACTAGGAAGTTCCATGGTATCCCGCGAGAGGAGCATGGAGTCGGAGGAGCACTTTATTTTTAGGTTCCCTGTATACTATGAGATCAGAGGGAGATACCATTGCCTGTTTCGCAACACGCATGTCACACTACAATCACTCATAGCCTACAAGGACTGCCAATGCGATCATGATACGAGAGATTTTTCTACTGCGACAGACCTACCTCAAACAGCCCAGCAAAGTCATGTTTCTCAACCTCAGATTACCTCCTTCTCTAGGAGAAGACGACGAGACCTAGCATCTGATGATGACGACTTACCTACTCACAGGGATCAAAGACAACGTCCCACTCATACTCATGTTGCAGCACGAGCTACTCGACCTATCATGAGGAGACCTCATCCCCCTAGACGACGTTAGCGACCACTAACGGCCCTTCGTTCGGCAGCTCGTAATACATCTTTCTATAGCATCAGCAGGACAGGACTGGATGATAGTGTCATACCTCATTCCGGACATTTAGACATACCTATGCTCCCACATGTTTCATGTTTCATATATTATCACATTTATTTCAGTTCATAGTATTTAGATATGTTATTTATGTTACTGTTTCGAAGACGTTTCATACGCTCCCACTATTAGCACATACCTGACATGTACATTACTAGTCTTATATGCCTTTTGGCATGGAAAAGACATTAATAAATCTCTCTCTCTCTCTCTCTCTCTCTCTCTCTCTCTCTCTCTCTCTCTCTCTCTCTCTCTCTCTCTCTCTCTCTCTCTCTCTCTCTCTCTCTCTCAGATCACAACAGACTGAATTGAAATCACAACAAACCGAATTGAAATCACAAGGAACCGTACTAAATCATGGCTGAAACCATAATGAACATACTGTGAGGGCGGCGTTGTAGCTCCGTAGTGAGGGAGCTATAGATCTATAATGAGGGCGCTATCAATCCGTAATGAGGGCACGGCCAGCAAGCTCATAAGACCCAGAATAAGCTTAGATTTTCAAGAGGCAAGAAGGTAGCATATTGCTCTATGAGAGTTCCCACAGAAAGAAGTGGAATGAAGGTGTAACAAAGAGGGGAATATATACCTTTTCTTTGTTATTTGCAAACACTTTCATTGCATCGTAGCCCACCGTTATATTGGGTCTAATTTGAATGGGTTAATCCTGGCCATATAAGGGAAACTTGTAGATGAAGTAATTGAAAAAAAACAAGGAACCCATGTTTTATCGACGTGTATATGGTTTTAATATTGGTGCTTGAGTATCTGTTATTACCTCGCATATTGGTGAATATTTTGCACGAAACCAAGAAAATTTCTTTAGGTATCGTAGGTAGTAAGTGGTAACTTATGCATGTAGCAAAGTCCATGAACGAGAGAGAGAGAGAGAGAGAGAGAGAGAGAGAGAGAGAGAGAGAGAGAGAGAGAGAGAGAGAGAGAGAGTTAATGTCTTTATCATACCCAAAGGTATGTAAGACTGCTGAGTACAATTCAGGTGTGTTGCTTGATGGACTAGGATCCTAGCATGTATAATCTCTCATGTGAGACATCTCCTGTAGCATCGAGACAACACATCATTGATCCTCATACTTGATTACCGAGTGTGAAGTAACAGGATGGTCCCAAGATAAGCAATAGTACCAATCTTTGATCTCATAATATAATGGACAATGAAAAAAAATTGCTATTCCATTTCCACTTCTCCCATGGTACACAACTAATACAGCTGGTCTTCATGGGGCATCCATATTTACCTATCTCAATCAAAGGTGGTCTGATGACATTCTCAGCTGTCCCAATGTGAATCTCAGATTAAGCAATATCTCGAGATTGACATATGTCGAGGCAGAATCCCAAAGGTGGTCATCTGTAAAAAAATGTGTCATCTGACAGTCCAATTTGGTCCCCAAGGGTCCAGCCCAAACTCATTGAGCATAAGACCTCTGCATGAAGTGTTTTTGTCACTTGAATGATGAATTTGCAAAGTTTGTTTTTCGGATTTGTGATGATATTTCCCTATCACCATCTGAGCTTCTTAAACAGTCATTTATGGCAGCCAAATTGGCTTAAACAGCCTATTTAAGGCAGCCCAATGTCATTTCCTACTTCTCATCAATTTTAAAAGAAACTTGCAACTTTTTAAAATGCATTCCACAACAAGGAATATTTAAGTCACATTCTGAAATGGAAGGCGTTCGGAATGGGCATTCATGATTAAAACCATGCTGATATGTGCAGAAAATAAATAGCTTGAGCTTTAATAAAGAAGTTTAGCCTATAAGAACACACAAAGATACAAAACATCAAGTATGATCACTAACTTTAGGATGTTTGCTTATGTGCTCAAAACTCTTCAGCAGGCACCGTCACCTCCATGCGCATGGATTATGTGCTACAACATAAAAAGTAAAAACATGTGCTACAAACCTTCATCGCACTCAATTAAACAGAAGCTTAACTTTTCCTATCCTTTCAGCAACTTTTGAACTGTAACAGTGCCTGAATCCTAAAACCTATGCAAAAAGTATTAACAAGATGAAACCATAACAAAGAGTTGAATCCACAAATAGCCCAATTCAACTAAAAAGCAGCTACCAATAATCGAACTTTTTCTGTTGAGCTAGTTTACCGAATGTCACACCTGTTCTCGCACTTCATCGGATAAATCAAGTTGACTATAGGGTAGGCAATCCAAAGCCTGTTGCAGCTGTTCGGTAACTTCATGAAACTTGCTTGCAACGTAATCTCTCTTAAGTACCTTCACAAGGATGAACGTATCGGATAACTGAAATATTATTCACTACAAGTAATCTCTCTCTCTCTCTCTCTCTCTCTCTCTCTCTCTCTCTCTCTCTCTCTCTCTCTCTCTCTCTCTCTCTCTCATATGACATGTTAGAAACAAGTTTGCAATGAACCTTTGATAGTCAAATGTTGTAAATTGAACCTTAAATCATAGTGGATATGCCATGTACTATGCAGGCATCAAAAACAAGAACTTACAGCAACATAAATCAGGTTTTCCTATCAGTAATGACCGATCAACTTTTGCCCTTTCACACAAGAAATGGCTATATCTGTCTGATCACTCCTGTACGCATCCCTCCACATTATGAGCAGAGCAGCATTCAATCGGTCCAAACATGTGATACCACATGATGAGTATTTGAAGAAAGAAAGCCTGATTTGGAAGCTAAGGTTGTTTTCACGTTCTCGCGAGCAACAAGCAACATTTCTTGCATATCATGCAAAAAATCTACTGCTGCTTTAACCTTTAGGCCTTTGAGGCCCACTGAAATGGGAGCCCTAGGCTGGAAACCATACATCAGAGAAAATGGACTAAAACCCGTCGCTGAGTGCTTTGCGCTATTATACGCAAACTCAATCATTGGAAGGTACCTTTCCCAATCCGACTGTCTTCTGGAAACATATGCCTGAAGCATATCTTCCATAGATTGGTTCATCCTCTCTGTCTGACCATCCGATTCAGGATGATCTGATGACCCCATACTTAATGTGGTCTCTAATTTCTCAAAGACTGCCTGCTAGAATTTGCCAGTGAACTTAGGATCTCGATCACTAACAATGTCATTCGGCAAACCAAACAACCTGAACAACTTTTCCACGAAAAGCTGAGCAAGTTCAAAAGCTTTGACAATTTGCTTGGTTGGTATGAATTGTGCCATTTTGGTTAACCTGTCAACAATTACCCAAATAGCATCATTTTGCTTCCCCGTCCGAGGTAGCCCAACCACAAAGTCCATGGAAATAATTTCCCACTTTCTTTCGGGAATTTCCAAGGGCATCAGTAAACTAGCTGCCTTAAGTCTTTCAGCTTTATTAACCTGGCATTGTCCACACTTGCGAACATATGCCTCCACTTGACTTTTTAAGTTTGGCCAATAAAAGTTCCTTTTTATTAAGTCAAGCGTCCTTTGTGAGCCAGGGTGCCCTGCACACGGGCTGTCATGACATTCATGCAAGATTTGGGCCCTAATGTCATCATTTTCTGGCACACAAACCTTTCCATTCCGGAAAAGTAACCCATTCCTTATGGAATAGTCTCTTAATATCTTGTCCTGAGGAGAAATCTTGGAATCCTGCATTCCAAGCTCATCACTAGATCTAGAAGAACCTGCCAGGACTTCTAGCCAAATACGACCAAAGTACCTATCGATCTTACACAAATCTTGTAAGGAGAGATATACTCGGATTGGATCTCAGAAAAGCTTAACTGATTAACCTCTCCAATCCGACTTAAGGCATCCGCGACACTATTAGAAGTACCCTTCTGGTACTCATAATGAAATTCTTGGAGCATCTCTAACCATCTGGCCTTACGACCCCTAAGGTCGACCGCATCGTTAATATACTTTAACGCTTGATGGTCAGTAACTATGGTAAACTGGGAGCCATACAAATAATGTCTCCAAACCTGAATAACAGCAAAAAGCTCCTTGTCACAGGTGGAATATTGCCTTTGAGCAGGATCTAATTTCTTGTTTTCAAAAGCAACCGATTTACCATCCTGATATAGGACTGCACCTATAGCAAAGTCACTGGCATCCGTCTCAAGCACATACGGCTTGTTAGGATCCACTATGTGTAAAATAGGCATTGTAGTTACACAGTATTTAAGGTTCTCAAAACTCTGATTCAACTCTTCAGTCCAAGTAACCGGAGGACTGAACTTACTGTGCCGACTAACTCTTTTAGCCCCCCTGAGGATATTGTCAAGGCTAATGCAATTAATGCACAGTTCAAGATAAATCTACGAAAAAACCTCGTAAAGCCCAACACGGACTTAACCTCTCGAATGGTTTTAGGAATAGGCCATTCACGTACCTGTCGAACTTTATTTGGGTCAATTTCCAACCCATGGTCTGAAATAACATGTCCAAGGTAAAGTAACCTTTTCCGGAAGAAAACACATTTGGACTCCTTGGCAAAAAGCTTCTCCTGTCTAAGTAACTTTAAGACAGTCCTGAGATGCTCCTCATGCTCCTCCAAGGTCTTACTATAGATGAGAATATCATCTAAGTACACTATCACGAACTTTCTCAGATATGGACGAAGAAGATCGTTCATCATCTGCTGGAAAGTCGCTGGAGCATTTGTCAAGCCAAATGGTTAAACCAAAAACTCATAATGGTCGTACCTAATTCTAAACCAGGTTTTTTCAACATCCTCAGTCTTTATGCGAATCTGATGATACCCTGATCTCAAATCGATTTTGGTGAAGTACTTTGCACCATGTAATCGATCAACCAGATCATCCATTCGCGACAAAGGATAACAGTTTTTAATCGTTAACTTGTTTAATTTCTTAAAGTCCACACAAAGACAAGTACCTCCGTCTTTTTTATCAACTAGGAGCACAGGTTCCCCCAAGGAGATTTACTAAGCCTAACATGGCCCATCCTAAGGTAATTTTGCAGTTGCCTATGAACCTCATCCTCTTCAGTAGTACTCATCCTATATGGATACAAAGATACAGGAGAACTACCAGGAATCAGTTTAATACCATGGTCAACACCCCTAGAGGGGAGAAGACCCTCAGGAAGCTGCTCAGAAACACATCGTTAAATTCTTGCCTAAGTTTCCTAAAGATTTCACCTTCTGGCGAATTTTCCTGCTTTAAACTACTTTCTTCATGGTAAATAAAATCTTTTAACCAACATAAGTAAGAATTACAATCCACAACATCCATACATTTAACTGTTTCTAAAGCGGAAAGCATATATGGAGTAAAAATATCAACATTTCCATTCAATTCTATGAGTGAGCCATTATGCAAGAATGACAAACTGTGAGTTACGTAGTTTTTCTTCATAGACTCGTTCCTCTCATAGAACCACTCCTTTCCAAGTATTACATCTACCCTATCTAGATTCATAATGTGAAAGTCTAAATTATCCTTATAGGCTTGAATCTAAATTGGTAGACGTGGGACCATCCGGTCCCAAACTTGGCTTTCCGCTCTTGTTGCCAGCTCCACTATGTATCGGTGGTCACTTTGCCTTGTTTCCACCCTTAGCTTCTGCAACAAATTCGCGTTAATAAAATTGTGTGTGGAACCATCATCAAATAAAACTGTTACGGCTTGGCCACCCACAACCCCCTTCATCCGAATGAGGTCATGAGGACCAAAAACAGCCGTATTAAAATAACAATGCTCACACACAAAATTACCAACAAAGGAAAGATCTACACTAGATATGCTAGAGTTACTTGGTGTCTTAAAAGATGCCCCTTTAGCTTTCCGTTTCTTTGGACATTCCTTCGCGACATGACCTGGTTCCATGCAATTAAAGCACAGATTGTCGCTTCTGACTTTCATAAAGGTTTCCTGGTCCAAGGTAGATCTTTTCTTCGATTTACGTGAACCCGAAGACCCATCTTTTGCCTTATCTTTCGATTTCTTTGGAAAGAAAGGCTTCTTACCCTTTACGTCGGGCAAGACACCAGTATCCGGCTTGGCCACTATACGAGTATCATCGTATATCCTGGCGAAGCGAACAGCATCCTCGAGGGCAAGAGGCTAGTTCCTCCTGACCTCTAGCTGATAGTCTCTTGGCAACCCAAGAACAAAATGCAACTTTACTAATAAAGGATCTATTCCAGCTGCAAAGCGAGAATAGACCTCTTGAAATTCTTGTAAATACTGATCCAAGGGCCGGTTCCCCATATGGATCGTTGCATATTGACAATAGAATTCAAAATCATCAAGAATAGGAAGGAAGGCTGCCTTAAAGGCCTTACAAAAATCCTCCCAATTCTTAGGAACTTCAAGCTTACCCCTCAAATCTTGCCACCACGTGAAAGCTTTACCTTGTAGGTACATGACGACTATTGTCACCGGAAGAATTGTGCATGGAAAAGTGCAAATTCCATCGATCGATCCACGGCAAGACCACCTCCGGGGTTCTATCCTTCTTTTCCCCAGCAAAAATCTCAGGGGTGAACAAGGATTGATGCAATAACTGCCTTAACTGCGTGAACTCCTTCAAATCATGTTGATCCCGAGAATGTTTCGATTGCAAGTCAACAGTCTGCTGCTGTAGATTGTTGATTGCAAGCAACAAAGCATCGAAATCCATGGCAGAGATAGATGTTGTTACCTCATGAGCAGGAGACATAGGCTGTGTGTGAAGATAGTTGAAAGAGATCAAAAGCAACTCAAGGAAGGTAGATACAAAACTAATCTTGCTGGCTTTTCACAATCCAAATGGTATTGTCCATGGCTGCCATAAGGAATAAGAGGAAGCAAAGAGAAGGATGCACCTCCACCTCCACCTCTTCTTCTTATGAAATCATGCATAGGAGAGGCATGCCTCCCTCTCCATGCTTGATCCACACCTGCCATGTGGCGTTACCTTTCCACCTAGGCCTCCACCTAACACCCTGGCCACCTACCCTGAAACCTGCCAGCTGGCAGCCAGCCTTCACCCCCCCCATCGCTGATTTTCTCTCTCCTCTGCATGCGGGCAGACCTTTCTTCACTGCAGGTCAGTGGAACTAGGAAAATAACTACTTTTTTTTGAAAAAAAAACGTGGAAGGTCCGCGGAATAGCAGCCTGCTACACTGCATTTGAGCGGAACTGGGACAATGTCCCATACCACTGCCTAGGCTCTCAGCCATCTTTTGCCTCAAGCTAGCACTCATCCTGGCCGTGCACACGCTCTCCATCCACCTCCTAGGTAGATAGAATGGATGGCAAATGAGTTCTCCCCCCTTCTATACCTCCAAGGAGAGAGGCTCCAAGCTATGTGCACACCTAGATCATGACACGTGGCAACCATGCAGGTTCACAAGTCACCGGTCAAGTCTACAGGCCCAGTCATCATCGAGTCTCAAGCTTGGGTTTGGGTCCCTAACATCAAGACTCATCGCACGGTGTGGCAGCTCATGGACCCCACCCCTGCCTACATTCTAAACAACCAAAAAATTTTGCTGGGTCCTTATTTTTCCCCGACAGTCACTAGAAAGACCGTTCCTCCATCAGTAGACGAATACGAGACACTTCGAGCACGTAATGCCTTGTGCTCAGGTGTCCTTTGTATTTTGGGACCACCTCCAGGAGCATAATGTCCATCCAATTTTCTCTCTCCTAGGAATCTGTCGTTCTCTCTCCTCTCTTCGGTGGAATGCACGTCCTCTCTCCGGTGGAATGCACATTCTCTCTCCTCTCTCCGGTGGAATGCACGTTCTCTCTCCTCTCTCCGGTGGAATGTGCATGTGTTATGTGACAGCCCGTCATTGGCTGTCCACATCCACATTCCACCCATAGTTGCACAGAATTGCGCTTCTGGGAGGAGACGTTTCGGAAACCGCGTTTTCGAGAAACTCGTTTCTCCTCCCATAATCGCAAAAAAAAAAAAAAAAAAAAATTGGTCAAAATAGCTTATGGCTGAAATTTTTTCAGGGGATCAATGGTCAAACGAGTATTTTGCCTCTCAAAAGTGCAGTAGATGGGGCACAAACAGATCTTATTGTCAATAGCTATTTGGTTGTTATTTGCTCTGGTTTTCAATAAATGTTCAGGGGGTCCGGGGGGCGGTAAGACCCCGGCCCCGACGGTAAGACCTCTTCATTGCTGGTCGGGGCCTGGGGCCTACCCTTGGGCAAGGGCCCTCCCAGCAAGGAAGCCCCCCCCCCCCCCAAAAACCAAAACACACACACACACACACACACAAAATCTAGAAGATAATGCGGTTTACAAATTGCACCACGCCAGAAGGCTGCCAACAGGGATAGAAAAGTTATCCTACAGGAAATTCTTAAACAAGTGGAAATTGTTCTGTTTCACATAAGGGAACATTTGACGTTGTGCGATCCAGTAGCATCAAGTTTTAGTACTGGTGGCGAAGCATATAAAAGATGGAAAAGGAAAGAAACGTTGAGTTCATCTCTTACAATGGGGATGACGATAGAGCTTTAAGGAACAACTTACCAGAAACAACTTGCTGCCACTTTGGCATTGACGCAGTATCCTCTCTGCGCTCTGCAACGCTTTGCTGAATTCCTGAAGAGACGCTAAAGCCCCCTTCGTGAGAGGGCATTTTATCTCTCTCATTTCTTCAAACAATGGAGTTATTAGCTTCAATCTCCGAATCAGATTGGCTGAATCCTTCATGTTAAACCTCTTATACTCCACATTGCACGCAATATCATTTAACACCATAATAATGGACTGGATAAAAGGATGCGAAATTTCTTCCGACATTCTCATATGGGAAAACATAAAGCTCGTGCCACGTTACGATGATGCCGTCACCAAATAGAATCATGATATTTTCCAAGCAGACGTATCCTCAAACTTCCTATCAGCCAAACTATTTTACCTTGAACTTGCATATGTTGACATCTGATCCTCATTTGCTATGGCGCTAGTACTTACATCTTGACAAACCACATTCATCAAGAAATAACCTCTGTGCTACTTTCCCAAACATTCAACCGCGAAGTCATTTTATCTTTGCCGTTACATATGTTGACATCTGATGCTCTTGCAATGGCGGTAGTATTTGAATCTTGATAACCTCATTTGTTAAGAAACAATCTACAGGCTACTTCTTCAAACATTCAACCGCTAGATCATTTTATCTTGCCGTTACAAACGTTCAAATTTCATCGTCATTTGCAATGGCGCTGGTCATTATCCTGAAAACCCCATTAATCAAGAAATAATCTACAGGCTACTTCCCCATTTACTCAACCGCTAAAGCATATATTTCTCATAACACGAGATCGCAAACGCAGCTGCAATACTTTATCAGCAGTTTCTTGTCAGGGTAGATATTGACCATGTCCTCATCAATAACGGAAATGGAGTCCGAGAAAATACCAGATCTGCATGCTTTTACATTGCGTCCTTTGCAAAGCCACCAATACGATGAGAATGAAGACGAACGCGATGAAGATTAGCGAGCGTTTGGCAGCAGGAGATGCTAAGATGACAGTGAGAGACAATATAATAAAAGATGACGACGATGAGTGAAAGAATAGTGATCGACGACAGACCAGAAGAATATGAATGGGAAGATCCAACAAAAATGATTGGTCACAAAATATGGAATCCAAAATTGAAAAGTCACCTCTTATTACAATACTTTGTAACTTGAATTTGAAAAGTCACCCATGTAAATGAGATAATAGCATAGCACGTTCATGTTCTACCCAAGAATGGAACCCTCCACATATTGAAATTTTTCTTACTTCTGACCAAATTGGGCGCATATGATGTAGCAGGTAGACAATGTTGGAAGGATGGTTAGATAAGGTAATCTGGGATGCATAGGGAATCGGGGAGTGAGTTACCTTTAAGTAGTGTCCTAACTAGAGGACTTTATCTCGCGCAAATTTTTTTCATACTTTTTGTCCCTTTTAGCCACCACCTTACTATTTGCCATGTGTATGATCGAGAACTCATGACCTCATGAGCTTGTAAAGGCCTAAAACCTTGGATGACATCCCAAGGGATCTACCCAAGAATAAGCTATTGCTTTGATATTTAGACTAGTTGTTTATTTGCTTTTGTTTTATGTGATTACTTTGTTCTAATGTTTGATTGCATTTATACATTATAATTTCTTGTATATTTTTACTCTCTTTGTCTTTTTCATTTGTAGAGAGGATCCACATACTCTAGTGTTCACGATGTTGAGGAGCATGTGAATCCAAAAACAATTTCAATTTGGTGTGTGAACAAAATAAGGCTTGATTTGAAGTGCAGCTCCAAATGTTTTTAGAAAGGTTTCTTGCTGGCCTTGCCTTGCAAAGACAATATTATGTGTTGAGGTTAGTCAATGAAGTTTGGAAAAAAGTCAATGTTAAAGGATATTCTTTGATCGTTGTCTAAGGTAGCTAGAAACTCCAAGTTCATACTCTTTCTTTATGTCCACCATGACCAACATAGTATCATGTTGGATTACTCTCCTTCCTACTAATCGACTAACCGGTTTTTTAATCTTCATCCAACTGTTTATCCAGTTCTGTGAATTTTCCCGTGTTTTTATACAGTTTGCAGAATTATAAGTGTTTTTACACAGTCTACAAAGATACACGGAGTTTGGCAACAGTGTCAGATTTTCTCTCTCTACAAAAACCCGACAGTGTCGCCTTTTCGCATTTTTTGCCTCTCAAGAATCTCGTGTAAAAATGCAGTGTCGTCCTTTTTGCATTTTTCGCCTGTCAGGAATCTCGTGTAAAAATGCAGTGTCGCCTTTTTCGCATTTTTTCGCCTGTCAAAAATTACGTGTAAAAATGCAATGTCGCATTTTTCGCCCGTCAAGAATTACATGTAAAAATGTAGTGTCGCATTTTTTTCCTGTCAAGAATTACGAGTAAAAATGCAGTGTCGCATTTTTTGCCTGTAACAGTTTACGTTCATTTATGCAGAGTGACAGTTTACGTTCATCTATGCAAACAGACTGTTTACGGCCAATTGTCGCTGCTTATCAGCAAGCAACTTTGGGAAGAACTTGATGAATGCCAGCAGACTCCAGCCAACTGGGAGTCACATTCGACGACCTAATTACTTAGTACAAATCAGTTGTTCATACATCTCATTATCAATATTGTGAATTGTGAAGGAGTTGAGTGTTATTACACGACGCTTCCTGCACTCTTATCAAGCAGATCGTTCACAACCATAAAGTATTGTAGTTAGCTCTCTATCAAGCTTTCAAGCTTGAACTCTCTTGAGCATTCTAGTTCAGTCTTTTAGAGATTTATTTTAGAGTTGCTATTGTGCTACTGCTTATCAGCAGAGTCGCTTATTTCGGACATATTCTCAGTTACTCAAAGATAGCTTTAGAGTGCGCAGTTTTCTATCCGCTATTGTTTTGCGCTCATTAGCATCTGATCTTGTTTTTCTAAATCAATACTATTTCTTTATTGCGTTTAGTATGTGTCAAAATGCATGTATCTCTGTTTTGCTTTTGTAACTGGTAGAAATTGTCTAAAAATTCAATACTTTATGTTTGGCTACGTAATCACTTAGTATCTAGCGAAAGTTAGTTGCTAAAAATTGGGCATGATTCCCATCACTACTGCTTTGTTCAATTTTTGATAGGCGTAATTATGCATTGGAAGTAGGAAGTTTCCGCTATTCCATTACGCACCTATTTTTGACATGGTATCAAAGCATACTATCATAGTATCAGTGCTAGATCACTACTTCTTTATCTGAACCGTCAAGATATCAGACTTGTGATCTTTATTAGGGCCTAATACTATTTTGATATCAAAGCGAAAAGCTCTAATACTTGATATCTTTTGTGATATCAAAATAATATCATTTTCTTCAGTTCCTTTCATCCTTTCAGTATCAGATAGTTGATTTCATGTTGTTGGCATCACTACATCTTAGCATCATCGATACAATCGACAGCAGACTAAGTTCCAGATGGATTCTCAAAGTAAAGCTGGTCTTATCGCAGACAAGCTGAATAGATCCAATTATCATTTGTGGAAATTTAAGATGAAGACCTTGCTAATCGCCAACGAGTTATGAGATGTTGTTATAGGTATCGAAGTGAAACCTAAAGACGACACAGAAGACTCAAAATGAAAATCAAAGGATGGTAAAGCTTTTGCGCTTATTATCCTTAGTATATCAGATACTGAAATTGGCCACATAGTTGAAGCTAAAACTTCGAAAGAAGTTTGGGACATCTTGCGCTCACTATATGATGTGAAAGATGTAACTACTGAGTTACATCTTTGAAGGAAATTCTTCACACTCAAGATGTCGAATAATGATTCTCTTCATAATCATATTAATCAGTTTAAGAATCTCTTGCAACAAATGGCCGCTATTGGATCAATCATAGACGATCAAGACGCAATTATGACATTGCTTTCAAGCTTGCCCTCTACATATGAGAACTGGGTGATGATCATCACGACACACTCAGATTTAACTTTTACCAGAGTTATCATTATGTTGTTGCAAGAAGATAATCGAAGAAGTCAAGACACTTTGTCTACCTCTTTGTCTCATGCTCTATATATCAACAAGGGCTCAAAACGATAGAAGCAAAAAAGCTCCAAGCAGACTGCATCGAATCAAAAACAGACTCAAGGTCAAGAACAATCATCGAATCCACATTCATTGAAGAAGAAGATATTTTGTAGGTATTACAAACGCCATAACCATGAGATCTAGGATTGCTGAATTCTCAAAGCGAAGAATGCAGCCAAGCAACCTGATCAACAAGCAAATACAATTACAACATCTCCTGAAGTCGAAATGGACGAAGGCGCTTTTATGGTCAAAGACAAATACGTGAATTCAGCTAATTCATGGTTTTTGGATTCCGGATCTACACAACATATGACCAATCATTGTGAGATTTTCCAGTCCTATATGCCTTACAACACAAAGAAGTATGTTCATCTTGGTGACGATAGTACTCACACTATCGAAGGTGAAGGTACTATAAGATTGAGATTCCAGCATGATCAGTTCAAACTACTGTCAAAAGCCTTGTATGTTCCTAAACTCTCTACGAATCTGTTATCAGTAAGTAGAATTACAGATTTAGGTAATAAGGGGGAGTTTGAGTCTGATCAATGCAGAATTATTGATAGGAGTAATAAGATCCTTGCACTCGGCAAGAGGCATGGATACTTATATAGATTGGCACATTATTATTCTGATTCTAGTCAAGCCTTGAAAACCTCTGTTATTGTCAATAAAGCATTACTATAGCATCATCGCTTAGGACACTTGAATTATGCATCTGTTTCGAACATGTCCAGACAATCCCTAGCACTTGATCTCGACTATCCTTCTGGCAAAGTCGATCTCCCTATCTGCCATAGCTGCATCCTTGGAAAGCATACTAGGATTCCTTTTAGATCAAGTCATAGGCATGCAACAAATGTTCTGTTAGATGTGTTCATACAGATATATGTGGACCTATGCAAACTCCTTCATTACTAGATGCAAAGTATTTCATTACCTTTATTGACGAATTCTCCAGAAGAACAATTGTTTACTTCATTAAACAAAAATCAGAGACTTTCATCAAGTTCAAACAATCCAAAGAGCATGTAGAAAATCAAACTGGTAAACGAATCAAAGCAATGAGGTCAGATAACGGGGGAGAATACATCTCCACTGACTTCAAGGAGTATTGTCTTAACAACGACATTGAACAACAATACAGTACCTCCTATTCGCCTCAGTCAGATGGTTTTGCTGAGAGAAAGAACAAAACCTTAGTTGAATCGGCAAAGTGCATGTTATCACATGCGACACTTCTGAAGTCCTTCTGGATTGAAGCTGTTTCAACAACAACCTATATTTAGAACAGATGTCCTACTAAAGGTCTCTCAAACAAAACACCATTCGAAGTTTGGACAGGTACCAAACCTCCTTTATCAAACTTACGAATTTTTGGATGTACTACTTATGCGCAGATTCCTCATGATCTCAGGAAAAAGCTCGACTTCCAGAGTATCAAATGTATTTTCATTAGCTACACTACTTCAGATCAAGCCTACAAGTTGTTTGATCCCATCAAGTCGAAGATATTCACTGGCCGGGATATCATCTTCATCGAAGATCAGTTTATTGACCTCAAAGGAAAAGGCACAGCCCATCCAACTGACCTGGCAGATTCTCCTGACATATTGAACTTTCCACTTCCTTAGTCGACTATTCTCATTGAAGGTCCAAGCTCATCTACTTTTGATGAGAACAACAAATCAACGACGAATTAGAAGATGATGATGTTGCAGTTCAGCAACTACAATATGATAAAAATGAACAACTTCCTCTACTTCCCAGAATATCATCAAGAACTAGCAGACCACCTACTGGTTACATCGACGAGTCTGCAACCTACCTTGTTCACGAGCCGACGATTATCGAAGCGGCACTCAGTCAGCCAGATTCTGATCTTTGGAAAGAATCTATGGATAAAGAGTATTCATTTCTTATCAAGAACCAGACATGGAAGATTGTCGAATTATCTGCTAGCAGATACGTAGTTGATTGCAAATGGATTTTCAAAGTCAAGTACAAAGTAGACGGAAGCATCAACAAAAGAAAAGCCCAGACTTGTCGCCAGAGGATTTTCTCAGGTATACAACGTCGATTACACTGAGACTTTCAGTCCAGTAGTCACGCAGTCTTCTATTCGACTTTTATTATCGTTTGCTACTGCAGCAGATTTGGAAATATATCAAATGGATGTATAGACAACATATCTCAATGGAGTTATTGAAGAAGACATTTACATGGTGCAACCCGAAGGTTATATTATCGAGGGTAAACACAATCATGTGTGTAAACTCCATAAGGTGCTGTATGGCTTGAAGCAATTTGCTCGAGCATGGTTTCAAAGGATCAATACCTTCCTTATTGACCACGACTACACACCTAGCTCTTCAGATTCAATTGTTTACTTCAAGACAATGCAACAATCTTTTATCATGATCACTTTGTATGTGGATGATGCATTGCTTTTCAGCAACAATATCGATTTGATAAAAGAGGCCAAGACAATGCTATCTTCCGAATTTGACATGACCGATCTGGGCGAAGCTCATTTCTGCCTTCGTATTCAAATCCACAGAGACATAAATCGAAAGTTAGTCTACATTACTCAACAGAGATACATCTACATTATGTTAGTCAAATATAATCTGGTTAATTGCAAGTTAGCTCTCTCACCAATGGAACCAAGTCTCAAATTGTCAAAGGACCAGTGTCCTCAAACAATTCAAAAAAAAGAGCAGATGCGTGAGTATCCTTATCATTCGATAATAGGATCTCTTATGTACGCAATGATCTGTACCAGGCCAAACATAGCTTTTGCAGTTAGCTCCCTAAGTCAGTATATGACCAACTCTGCTGTAACACATTGGAAGGCTCTTATCATAGTCATTAGATATCTTTACTATGGACTTTTGCATTTGTTATGGAGCAGTCGACAATAGCAAACTCAATTTACTCATTGGTTTTACAGATGCAAGTTGGGCAGGAGATGTAGACACTCGTAGATCCATTTTCGGATTTACATTCTTTCTCAAGAATTGTCCTATTTCCTGGAACAGTCGCAAGCAATCTTCGATAGCTCTATCTTCTATAGAATCGCAGTATATCGTAGTCTCACAAGCTACAAAGGAAGCGATTTGATTGAGAAACTTACTTTCAGATATCAGTTTGAATCAATATGCTCCGACATTATTATTTTGTGATAATCAAAGCGCCATTGCCTTATCAGCCAACCCTAGATTTCATTCTAGGAGTAAGCACATTGAACTGAAGTATCAAGCAAAATTCTCAACAAAGAGGTCAGATTGCAGTACTGTCGAACGCAAGATATGATAGCGGATACTTTTACTAAAGCATTAATCATGGATGCACACAGAAAGTTCTGTGCAGAACTAAGTTTAAAGGTCAAGGCATTCATGGATTCAGATTAAGGGAGAGTGTTAGATTATTCTCCTTCCTACTAATCAACTAATCAGTTTTTTAATCTTCATCCAACTGTTTATCCAGTTCTGCAGATTTTCTCATGTTTTTATACAGTCTGCAGAATTACAAGTGTTTTTACACAGTCTGCAAAAATACACGGAGTTTGACAATGGTGTCGAGTTTTCTCTCTCTACGAAAACCCGACAATGTCACATTTTTGCCTTTTTTGTCTGTCAGAAATCTCGTGTAAAAATGTCGCATTTTTTGCCTGTTAGAAATCTTGTATAAAACTGGAGTGTCACCTTTTTCGCATTTTTTGCCTGTCAGTAATTACGTGTGAAAATGCAATGTCACCTTTACGCATTTTCCGCGTATTAGGAATTACGTGTAAAAATGCAGTGTTGTCTTTTTCTCATTTTTTGCCTATTGAATGGATCTGAGGCTGAGCATCGAATTCCAATATCTAGAACTCAAAGTGAGTCAATTCCATTGGAGATTGGTGTTGTGTGACTTCATTTGCAGGTGTTTAGGTGTCTAAAACCAGAGGCAAAGTTGAATTCAATCCACATTACCAAGAGCAAGTTTTGCTTGCATGATTTCATAGAGGAGGCTTTATAGCATTCAAGGAGAGGGAAGATCAGAGATTTGGGGACTCTTCAAGGCTGTTCTAAGAAGTTGATGACACCTCCTAAAGTGATTTAGGTTCACTTCTGCATCAAATTAGATCAAATTTTCATCAATTTGATGACATTTTGCTTGTGATTAGGTAGTAGATTGTGTTGCATCCTCGTTAAATTCCATTTAGATCTTTTGAAATGATTTTGGAAGGATAGATCATTTGGAAGCTTTTATGTTCTTTGTAGAAAGAGGGACAATTCTACTAGTTTTGTCTACTTCAATCAAGCAGGTGCATTATTTCTAGTATTCTGTGATTTGATTTTGTTCAAGATCATTCTTATAGGAAGCATCTATAAATGCATATCTTTTGGACACTAATGAGAGGCTCAACAAAACTAAATATTCCATATGGAAAGTTAGAATGGAATCCATCATGATCATGCAAGATCTAATGCAAATTGTAAATGTAAGGAGGATGAATCTATTCATCCTTGAGAAAACAAAAAGAGGTGCAATATTGCACTACATTGTATAAAAATGAATGTTGCCAATGAACTCTTAAGAGAGGTAGGAGATTGCACTTCGGCTACAGATACTTGGGAGACTTTACAAAAGGTCTATGAATCCAAAAACCAAACTAGGATATTAGCTTTAAAGAATCAAATCTATATCTGCTCCATTTATTTTTTCTTGTCAAGCATAGACTGGATCACTTGCGCAAGGCTTGAGACCAAACCGAGAGCATCACCAGAATAGCAAGAATCTTGCAATACATCTAGTATTGCATGTCTTGTTTACCAAATAAAGTAACGGTTGGTGATCCATATAAAATACAAAGTGCATTTCCATGAGGTAGTGATGAAATTTTCGAACAGAAAAAATCATGGCTAACGTCTCACATTTTGTTGTTGAATAATTTTTCTACGGATCTGTAAGCTGTCTGCTTGCAAATCATATAGGATAATCCTTCTTATAATCACCTGGCTGCGTCAAAACTGATCCAATGGTGTATTTCGAGGCATCCGTGTGAACATGAAATTCAATTGTCCAATGTGGAAAATGCAGTATTGGTGCTGAAGTTAATGCTTTTTTTAATTTTTCAAAGGCTTCTAACGCCTCTATTGTCCAAATAGGAACAATAGTTAGTTTGTATATAGGTCGTGCTAAATCCGCAAAGAAGATAATAAAAATTCGATAGTAGTTTGCATGACCCATAAACACATAAACTCCATGAATTGTTGTTGGCGGTGGCAATTCCACAATAATCTTGAATTTAGAATAATCTGTGGCAATACCATGTCTCGATATCACATGGCCAAGCACAACATCGTGGGAAACCCTATCTTGCGTTTTTCTAGATTTAGAGAAATTTGATATTTGCGGCATCTTTCAAATACTTTCTCCAATCGATCTAGGTGGTCTGCATCTGTACTATGGACTCCCAGGTCATCTAAGTAAATTTCAAAAATTTTTGTAGATAATCATTAAAAGCAAATTGCATTACTCTTTGGAATGAACTCGGTGCATTACAGAGTCCAAACGACATTACTTTGTAAGCATAGGTGCCCCATTCTGTTGCAAAAGCGGTTTTGTGGTGATCTGCAGGTGCAATCTTAACCTGGTTGTAACCACTAAATCCATCCAGAAAACTATAAGCTTCCGCTCCAGCAAGGCGATCCAAAATGCTTTCAGTAAAAGGTAACGAAAAGTGATCCTTCCGCGTCACTTTGTTCAACGCCTTGAGATTCACACAGATTCTTAATTTCCCATTCTTCTTAGGAACAATGACAATCAGTGAGATCCATTCGGTATGTTCAATCTCATAAATGAAATCGGCGTCAAGCAATTTCTGAAGCTCTTTCTTTATCAAATTTGCAACATTAGGAATACAACGATAGAACTTTGTAACCTTTGGAACAGAATTAGGTACTAAATGTATGGTATGTTCAATAACTGATGTCGAAATACCTTTCAGATCTTGATAGTCCATGCAAAGCAATTTTCATACTTAATAAGTAACATGCGGAGTGCTTGATACTGTTCAGGATTATGTTGTGATCCAACTTGTACAATCTTATCCGGTTCTCCTGGTTCAGCAAGGTTCATTGGCTGTGTCTTAGCTGGGCCATCGTAAACATCTTTCGAGTCTGGCACGTGTTCTTCAGGTTCACGATGTGCTTTAGGTAACATAATAACCACATCATCCAATGTATAACAATTAAAATGCTCGGGCATATCATGCTGGACTACATCTGCTTGTTCTTTTTCGAAATCGATCGTGGAGGTGAATTCGGACTTGTAGAATCATCCGCAACTTTCCCTTTGTCTTTATCCAGTAAGGGTGGCACATTCCCTGAATCAGTCTTTTGAGGAGGATTTTCCCATTTCAGGATCATATTATAATGTTGATTGGCTTGTTTCTTCGTCATTGACCCTGTGATCCTGTCTTCCTTCAATATAACTGCTTTGGGTGGCTTTATTGTTGGTTCATCAGAAACATTACGCACTCCAAATCTGGTCGGATCTATATGATTTAGAATCTGCTCATCCGTAAGTTCTGCATTGTCATCATAAGTCAAGGCATGACTCATAGTATGAGCTCATCTTCAATCGGATCTGGTATAGGTTCCATTGATATCCAAGCTACATTTAGCACATTCAATGGAAAAGTGATTGGTGTATCCAAAGTTCGATCTAATAATGAAATCTCGTTCAAATCTGACTGATTATCTTGTTGACACATATATCCTGCTGTACAATCAATCGTTGCAAGAGCTTCATTCCAGTATAGTATCCATTTGAGAATCATAATGAGCTCCCAAATTTTTCTTTGGTCGGTCACAAGTATGATCCATTGTTGATGAGTTATCATTCCTCTTTTTGAACCACTGGTTTGATAGTCCAGGTTGTAGGGTCAACTTTGACTACACGTTTACGATTTTCAAAAATAATTTTTCCGGTACCCCAGTTATGAACTACTTGCGCAACTCGTAACCATGGACGTCCAAATAGGACTCGATAGACATTTGGTGCTTCTGGTAAGTCCATTACTATGAAAGTAATGACAAATTGTACTCCCGCAATTCTGACAGGTATATCTTTAACCATTCCTCACGGACGAACTGTCGTTTCATTAGCTAGCTTAATGGCAAAAGTCCCAGACTTGATCTTTGTAAGGTCCCATTTTGCACATAACTTTGTAGAGATCAGGTTAACTCCTGAACTACCATCTATCATAGCTGTTTCCTTAGAAAATTGTCTATGCTATATCGGCAGAGTCAAATTTTTTTGTTCACTTTCCCAAGTGGCTCCGACATGGAGTACTTCATTAGATTCTTCAAATCTCGCACAAAAAAGTGGCTCTTGATGGACTTCTGGTTTAGCTTGAGCTAACTTTTGCGCTAAGACTTCTTTTGCTTTTGGCACCAACCTCAGGAACTCTCCCAATGAAATATTGATCTTGCTAGACAAAATATTCATGAGTAGTTTGCGGCGTTTCCGGTTCAGTCATCTTGAAGGGTTCTTCATGATGATGCAAACGATCATTCATACCTGTACTTGAATTTCTTGGTGGCTGCAATGGTGAAGAATGAACTTCGACTATTGCTTTAGCAACTTCAAGCTCATCTTCTTCTTGCAGATGTTTAATCCATTGCCTCATATCCTCGTTTTTCTGCATGAAGATTAGAATAGACTCCAGATGATATTGGTATATCAGTTAATGGTATAGAATCAGTAGGTACTAGATTCGCTACTGGTTCTTTCTGCTTCTGTGCTCTGGTGACCACCATCAAGGGTACACAATTCAATCAATCGACTTCTCAAAGAATGAAAAATGTCTCAGAATCCAAATCAGAATGCATCAGATTTGACCCAAATTTTGACAGAGACTTGATCTGGAAAATCAGAACCTAAAAATAGTACTGGCGAAGGTTCCCTAGGTGAAGATTGGCTCGGCGAAGGTTCAGCAGTGCTATTTTGAAAAAAAACTCTCTAATCAATTTTTCTGACAATTTCTAGGAAAATAACCTTCGCTGACCTCTTAGATGCAAGATCTGACACAGATAAAACTAGGGTAAACCCGACGAAGGTTTCTGATATAAAAAAACACAGTTTCTGTAGTTTGGCGAGAGTAAAAATCAAGATTTTCTACGATCCGGACAAGAAGAATCTTTGTCGAGCTCAAAAATAGTATTTTACTATAAATAGAAAGTTTTGGAAATCTGACGAAGGTTTTGACGAAGGATCAAGAGTAATACTAGTATTTTTGCAAAAAAGTGACTTTTTTGACAAAAATATGGCAATATGACAAATGATCCTCTGAAAACCCTTTTATTTTTAGTATTATTGGCAGTAGATAGATCCGAATTACATCTATGCATAGTGAATCAAGCGAAGGTTCTTTTTCTGTATTTTTTTTTTTGATAATTTTTTGGTGTTTTTTGACAATTTTTCTAATGTTTCTGAAAATCTGCTGGGAATTAATCTTCGCCCTTCAGACTAAAGTATCTGTGATCAAAACCAAATGTGTCTGCAACTCGATGAAGGTTTTCTTAAAGAGGGCAAAAAGTTATTAGCTCTGATGACGATTTTTGTCTCTTTTTGACCAAAATCTGGCAGATTTGACCGATTTTTGTTCCAAATCCCTCTCACTCATTAACTAGAGTTAGGATTGCCTTGGGATCCGCAAACCCTCGAACATGTATATATAGTTGATGATCTCTCACCAAAGTCAATCAAGCAAATTCATGATTTTCTTCTCATATTGGTACATTTGCTCTCTATGTTCATAATTCTTTGTGTACTTGTGATTTCTAATCATTGTAGGATTGAATGTGGGTCGGGTGTATAGTGCTCAGACTATGGGAGTTTGTACATTCACACGTGTGAAGGCTTCTTCAAGGATTTGGGCCATTTAGTGAGGTCAAGCATAGATTTTTGATGGATTCTGATGGTGCAACTTGTGTTAACATAATGGAACCATAATCTATTGTTTTCCTCATCATTTCAAGTGTTTTAGGATCACTTTCTGCTGTAATTTTCACATTTATGAACATTGCAGAATTAAACCTTGAGTAGTCATCTATGAAGGTGATAAAGTAAAGGGAACCACCATGGGATGGTGCTTGCATAGGACCACATAAATCACTATGTATGAGCTCAAGAACATCTCTGGATCTAATACATTGACCTTTGGTGATTTTCTTCTAGAGTGCTTGGCTGAAATGCAAGATTCGCATACAAAAGGATTCAAAAGATGATGTGGGATAGACCAACTGCGTTGATCATTAAATAATATAACACATATATCTTGAGACACTTATAATTTATAAATCTAGTTTTTTTAAAGTGAGCAAGAACATCACGATTTCGTGACCTCCTAAAAGCCTTTTTTGATATTGAATACCATTTTAATTTAGAGATGGGGCTTGGGTCCCGTATTAAATATTATTTAGTGTGAGGCCTAAAAGGCCATTTCAAAGCTTAGGACCCATTTAAAGGCTAGGCCTTCTATTAAGGGTATTACTTGAGAGGATGTCTATTGCGCCGTTTGGAACCCCTACCTCTTGGAGAGGCTATGCACTCTCTCTCTCTCTCTCTCATGCACGCGCACGCATGCGCGCGCACACACACACACACACACACACACACACACACACACTCCACTGCATCTTTTTAATATCATCACTATCTATCTATGTGTGTACAATGGTTTATTTGGGTGGGTGTGTGTGTGTTCTCTATTGAAGTCATTTGTTTTTGTAGATCTCATGGAGTTGACATCATTGTTTTTTTGCAGGTCTTGCAACTTCCATTCTAGTCAACATGGTTTTTTTATTTGCAAATTATGGACGGTTACTTTCTAGTGTTCGTTTTATTTGGTATGGTTGGTTTATGGAGAACTCTTGCAACTGGCATTCTTGTCATTACTTTAAAGACGATGATAAGGACTTCAAAGTTGTTGTAGCTTACATCTTTATTGCAGAAATCAATTTTGTTTTATGCATTCTCTTTCTCTCTCTCTCTCTCTCTCTCTCTCTCTCTCTCTCTCTCTCTCTCTCTCTCTCTGTGGCATACTATTTATCATAGCAGGCCGTTCAGATTCTATCTTTTAAGTCAACAAAGTGTGAGTAACAAACAGGTAGCTATAGAATCACACAATTACTTTTTGGGGTCCTATATCGTGCAATATAATATAGACACCAAAAAGGAGCAAAAAATTTGGCCAATGACAATTAAGATTATTGCCTTTTGAGATACAAAATTCTTGAGCTCTATTGGATGAAAATGATTGAGATAGAAACTTTTGCAAGGGTAAACTTTTTGCATATTGGAAACCATGGCCAATGAATTTTGTTTTATTTCTTTGTATATTTTAAATATCCCTGGCAATATTTTAATAATGAAATGTCACTTCAACTGCTACAACACCATACAATCAAACTCACTTTCAAATGCCATAACACTATAAAAATTACCATGGAATAAATGATAAAAAACTTCCACAAAGAAAAGTGATAACAAGTGCCCTAAAATTACTTAGTAAGAGATAACCATTTTTTAAAAAATAAAAAGAAAAGAAAATAAGTCCTGTATAGCTTGGCCGCAAATACCCAGTGAATTATATAACGCCTTCACCCTTGGATTTTGTCTTGAATGTTCAGATCTTGACACGTTTTTATAATAAACCATTGAAAATAATCCAAGTGGTATGTATGCCACATGGCAAAAATCAAAGTGATTGGGTGAGCCGTTAAGCACCATCTGTCTAGAGGCTCTAATGTCTTCAAGCCAAATAAGTCTCTATATGTGGGTTTGCATGGAGCTAGTTATTCGGATCTGTGATCCCCTCTTGCTCTATGGAAAGTCTTGTATGTCAGTTTCGGCGACTTTTTTTCACTTCCCAACCTATAAACCAGTGGTGGGTGGGTATCAAAATATTTGATACCAGCCAAATCATGGTGTTGCGGTTTTTAAAAAAAGTTAATACCAGTTGGGTATCAATATAAGGAGGTATAGGAGTTGTAGACGAGTATAAATTGGACCGGTATCACAAGGGTGATACTAGCCGGTTATCAACCCGGTATAAACTTGTACGAATTGCTAAAAACATTCTTTTAAAAGAGTAATATCATAGTTTAAGATATAAAAAATTTCAAATATAAAAAAAATATTAAAAATAGTAATACTATTGATATCATGGCAAAAATTCACAAAATCACTCAAACTTGGGTATCAACATGAATGGTAAAATAATTAATACTCGGTGTCCAAAAATATACTAGTAAGGTAGGTTTTATAATACCATGTTGATACCCATTATTAATACCAGTTGCGACCCTATATACCCACCCAACAATGCTATAAGCCCTATTCTCATGAGTATCTAATCCTCTCTTTCCTCCTGTTTAGGGTTTTGATCTAAAACCTGCTCCGGAGTCTTTTAGGGCAGAAGCGCACAGTCTGTCGTACAGCGGTTTACCGGCACCTGCCGGTCATCCCAAGTTACTAAGTCTGCGAGGCTACCCTAAACGGCAACGTGGACTAATTGGCATATACGAATGCACTTTGTCAATCAGTTCCCACGTTCTCTCTCCCTCCCTTTTGTTAATGACACGCTATTGACTCCCGTAGGAGTTTGTGGCCAGCGTCCAGATACTGCCACGTTTCAAAATATCCCGTTGAAAAGATTCTATGGCAGGCGTGGCAAACATCCAACCGCCCGGGCGCACACTGTCTCGTGCCTTTAAGCCATATTTTGTCGCCCCCCCTTTTATCTGGACGACGCGATGACTTAAAGCCCGCCACTACGATTTAGTCATAAACTTTTAAGCCACATTTCTCTCTCCTCTTTTATCTGGACGACGAGATGACTTAAAGCCCACCGTTACGATTTGTCACAGACTTCCAGATACTGCCACGTATGTACCAATAAACCGTGGAAAAGGCGCCAGGTGGCAATGGAACGCCTGGCAAAAATCCAATCAGGCGTAAGATATTTCGTGCTCTCTCTCTCTCTCTCTCTCTTTTTCTCTCTGTCTCTCTCGCGTGTTCTTTGCAAGCCCGTATCTCAAAGAAACCCCCGCGCTTTCCTTACGATCAAGAACCGGTCGATCTGGTGGCGATGGCTTCCACAAGCATCTATCGACTGGATATTTGAGAATGAACGAGCCTGCGATAAGCGGATCTGAGATGGAAGATAAGAGCGCTGTCCAGGTCTTCGTCTTGCTGCAGATGTGGTGATCGCTCTTATCATCAGGCGAATCGAATTGCTGAATCAGGTGGGGGATTCGCAGTGTTTTATTGATAAAATTTCCTTTGTGGCAGGCATTGGTGAACACTTGAGCAAGACGTGGTGACTGTTGTTATTATCTGGCAAATGGATTGCTGAATTTTGTGCGGATTTGCAGCATCATTATGCTAATGTCCTTTGTGGCGAAGCAATTGGAAACGCTCGAGCAAGATTTGGTGACTATTCTTATTCCTAGGCGAATGAATTGCTGAATCAGGTGGCGGATTTGCAGAATCATTATGCTAATTTCCATCTTCGGCCACCATGTTTGAGGCTCATGTAAGCATCACTTTACTTAACACTAGCTGTTGTCAGATGTTCATATTCGATTTTCCTTGCCCTCACTTGCCACTGCATAAGCTGAAAACAATTTTGAGGCACATACATGTAAGCAGTATTCAAGCGTACTCTTTTATTTTAGATGTTCCGTCTTCAATGCTCCTTGCCCTTGTTTGCCACCTTGTATGCTTCGTTGTTTTTGAGTTACTTATTTTCTCGTCATTTTATTTGTTCTCTTGGGTAAATTTATGGTGACGGGAGGAGCCTTGTTGTTGGAACTGCTACGGAACTACGTGATTGAACGTAGACACCGTTTATAAGACCTTAAACTTGAATAGACACCTTGGGCGATGCATAATCTCCAATGGCCAATATTTGCCAGTGGACGAGATATCACTTTCTTTCACTTGCTCTATTTTATCTGTCTCGTGCTTATTTTCTGGTGGACAACCTACAGTTCGTAGCGGTATGCTGATTGATATTGCAGTTTTCATCATGTGAGGTTCCCCGTATAAATGCACATATGAATTTTACTCCAATATCTGTATGAGCTATACGTAGCAAAAGTCCTAGTTGAGTTGGAGTGTCGAGTTACAATCTACATCAGTGACATCTTTTGAGGTTTTGACTTGATGAGTAAAGCCACCAGTTTAGAACTATGGCAGAGCTTGAAGTGACCGAGAGACAAGTCTAACTAATTACGAGAAGCTAATCAACTTATAAATATATTGTGTCAAGTGATACTCCAAAACCCAACCTTAAAACTGAAATTAAAAACCCAAACTTTAAACCGAAATTTAAAACCCAAACTTTAAACTGAAACTCAAAACCTCACTATATTTTCAGCTGTTTTCATTTGGGCTGGATTTGTTGTAAATTTATGTTAAGAACATCATTGCATTGGAACTATGACACAAGCATGAAAAGGCAGCAAAAGCAATCTATGTTAAGAAATACTGAATAAATTTCATGAATTGCCAATAGCTTGGGTAGATCTCCCATAGAACTCCACAACTAAGAGCTCAAGTCTCCAAATCAATCAACTCCTAACGAATGTTTGAATCAACTCACTAATGAATGTGTCCATCATCTATGTGTGATCTACGAAAGTTGGGGCTATCAAACTTGGAGCAAGAGGGAATGCGAGTGCTCCTTCCCAGAATGGCTTAAGTGGATTATTTGCTTTATCTAAATTGCAATTTTCTTTCTTTTTAGATTACCTTTGATACAATGACTCACTTCATGGTAGATTTAAGTGTCTTTCTTGTAGGATTTATCTTTTATTAAGTAGGAAAATTAATGTCTTTTGTAGCTGATCAAAGGATTGTTGACAACAGGTTTTGTATCTGCTAAGGCAGTACTTAGGAGAATATGTGCGTGGGCTTTCTGCAGAAGCTTTGAAAATCAGTGTATGGAAAGGTGAGCTTTTAGTCCAATTTTTACCCTTGCTTGTCAAGCTTAGGACGAGCCTAGTTTTTTACCTTTTTCAAATGGATGTGATTAATCAGGAAAACTTAAGAATTGGTTCATGGTGCATGTTTGTGTTCAATATTGTATGTAGCAACCATGGAACATTTGGTCAGACTTGATTACACAACATGAGGGATAGCTACAAGTCAGTGTTGCAACGGCTGGCGATCCGCTGCAACCACGCTCCAGATCGCGCGATCCGGGGCGCTGGCGATCCGGGGACCAGAAACGTAGTCCCGGATTGTCAAAAAATTTCAATTTTTTTTCATAATTTCATTGTTTGCGTATCGTTTCACGGAATCTGAGGATGTTCCAAGGAATTCAAGGATTCTTCTGCATGTTGAACACCTTGAGGATCTACAACCTTTTTTGTTTCAGAAGTAGACAATACATTTGTCTCTTGAAGGGTCCTTGCAGGAATTTCAAGTGTTGTCTTGAGAAAAGTGCTTTCAATGCATGGGTTAATAGAAAAATCTGACATCATCAGTGTAGAGCTGTATGTCGTATGCTCTTCTGTCTATAATTTTGAGATTCTGACACTTATCAAGGTTTTCTGGATTGGTTTTGGGTTTTTCTGAGATGTGATATTCCTTTGGATCGAGTAGACAATCGTGCTTGTCTTCTGTTGTACTACAGTTAGCTATCTCCACACAACGGTAGTTATTCTGTCAAAATTTCAAAAAAAAAAAAAAACAACGTTCCGGGAAACCCTAATGGAAAATCCCGGATCGTGTTCCAGAACGCGGCCTGCATCTCTGCTACAAGTTGCAAATAGCTTTGACATTTTCATGAAGGAAAGGCAGATGTCTGGTCCCATGTCAGTATGGGACATGAAGCTCATTGTTTGGGCACACATGGGCGCTTTGTTTATTGTGACATCTCCTAGAGATACTCACTAGTGATATTTGGCGCAAGCCCTAACTGGAAGGTTTCATAGCCCCAATTATTTCTCAAGCCCTAAAGCCTCATTATTGTGTAGGTGTTTGATTGGAAACTAGCGAGTATTTGTTAGATGCCATCTCACTCTGAGCTTTTGCTCTAGATTATTGACTAGTGGGTGTGTAGAATGATGCTTTTTTTATCCATGGGTTGTCCTAGTCCTTTTGAATCCTTTGCATGCCTTTCCAATCTTGGGTCACACAGTGCATCAGTGGTTGGCCAAGCCATTAAGAATTACGTGCCTCGACTTGACTACAAGGTGTAGTGATTGTTGACCCCCACTCCCTAACGCATATCGAGTCTACTGGTCAATTGAATCGCATGGTAAGCTGGCAACTAGTCCGTATGGGGTCCATTATATTTTTCTACATTGTCTACTTAGCCAGATTGCATCTATTCCTCACAACAATTAGTAGAATGTCTTTACAACATTTATGCGGCCTTCCCACGAGACAAATGTCCTCTATTTTTACAAAGAGCTGATTGTAGCATGTGATGGATGTATTGGTTGCTAACTATACTACAACAGTTGAAGGATTGATATTTTTCATTATAGCTTTGCTATTATGGCACCGCAATTGATTCGTGATTGGGCCATAACAACGATGTATTAGCTAAAGAGTTATTGGTTTTAGCTTTGATGTTTCATGGGCTGATTCATTTGATTCGAACACATTTGAATTGGTTTGTGCTTGTTTGAACCGTCGAATCATGTTAGGATTTTTTTTTTCTAGGTTTTGTTGTTGGCCTTATTTTTTTTTTCTAGGTTTTGTTGTTGGCCTTTTGCTGTAGCAAAAATTAGGTGTTGATTTAGTGTAATTAAGCACTAGGGTGCGATTATAGCTCTATCGAGATTCTAAATTCTATTTGCATTTTGCCATTTATGTTGACAATTGTCACTTGGAGCTGTATATGTAACTTGTAAGTATAGGCAATGGGACATACGGCAGTGGCCCCTTGGGTACATCAAAATCACTAGTAACTTTTCTAACACTGTTGATTCAAGACCTGTTGATTTAGAGTTTTGCTATTTGCACTTACTGCTTATCAGCGGAAGTGCTTATTCAGACAGAGTTACAGTTATTCAGAGATAGCTCAGAGCACGCGGCCTTTGATCCACAATTCCTTTGTGCTCATTTCCATTATGATTGGTTTCTTTTACTGAATCAATCCATGACGATGTTGCTGCAAGAAGATAATTGAAGACGTCAGGACACTTCATCTACTTCTTTATCTCATGCTCTATATGTCAACAAAGGCTCAAAAACGACAGAAGCAGAAAGGGCCCCAACCAGTCTGCATCAAATCAAAAGCCGACTCAGGGTCAAGGACAATCGTCAAATCCACTATCGAAAAAGAAGATATTTTGCAGGTATAGCAAGCGCAATAACCATGAGATCCAGGATTGCAGAGTTCTCAAAGCGAAGAACGCAGCCAAGCAACTGATCAACAAATTGCAAATATAGTTACAGCATCTCCCGGAAGTCGACATGGGACGAAGGCGCCATTTATGGTCAAAGACCAAAGGCATTTTTGGATGATTCTTGGTTTTTGGATTTTGGAGCTACCCAACATATGACCAATCATCGTGAGATCTTTCACTCCTATAGCCCTTACAACACAAAGAAGTATGTTCATCTTGGTGACGATAGCACTCACACTATCAAAGGTGAAGGTTACTGTAAGATTAAAGTTCCCGGCATGATCAATTCAAACTACTGTAAAAAGTCTTGTATGTTCCTAAACTCTCTACGAATCTGTTATTAGTAAGTAGAATTATAGATTTAGGTCATAAGGTGGAGTTTGAGTATGATCATTGTAGAATTATCGATAGGGAGCAATAAGATCCTTGCACTCGGCACGAGGCAGGATACTTATATAGATTGGCACATTGTCTATTCTGATACTAGTCAAGCCTTGAAAACCTTGTTCTTGTCAATCAAGCATTACTATGGCATCATCGCTTAGAAACACCTTGAATTATGCATGTGTATTGAACATGTCCAGACAATCCCTAGCACTTGATCTCGACTACTTCCAATCGACAAAGTCGATCTCCCTGTCTGTCATAGCTGCATCCTTTATCGAACTTACTGAGTTTTTGGAGTACAACTCTAATGCGCAGATTCCTCATGATCTCAGGAAGAAGCTCGACTTCAAAGTATCAAATGTAATGTTTCATCAGCTACACTATTTTCGGACCAAGCTTACAAGTTGTTCGATCCTATCGAGTCGAAGATATTCACTAGCCAGGATGTCATCTTCATCGAAGATCAGTTTATTGACCTCAAGGGAAAAGGCCATGTAGCCGACTTGTCCGACATATTGAACTTCGAAGTTCCTCGGACGACTATTCCTGTTGAAAGTCCAAGTTCGTCTACTCTCGACGAACAACATATCAACGACGAATCCGAAGATGATAATGTTGCAGTTCAACAACTACAACATGATGGAAATGATCAACTTCCTTTATCACCCAGAAGATTGACAAGAGTTAGCAGACCACCTATCAGGTATATCGACGAGTCTGCAGCCTACCTTGTTCAGGTGCTGACGACTGTCGAAGAGGCACTCAGTCAGCTCAATTTCGAACTCTGGAAAGAAGGTTTCGACTTGGCGAAGAGGCTACTCCGGAAATTGAGTATCCGGCTCCTCCTACTGTATTTGGCCGCGTCATAGGGACGTGAAGACTAAACAAGGTC